>JAAGKR010006988.1:0-19699 GCA_011419295.1 Clarias macrocephalus | reverse complement strand
CACACACACACACACACACACACACACACACACACACACACACACACACACACACACACACACAGACCCCTCCTTTCTTTCGCCTTCACACACACACACACACACACACACACACACACACACACACACACACACACACACACACACACACACACACACACACTCTCTCTGCTCTACACAAAAACACTGCTCTGTCACTATTCTTTTCAAAGGTAAAGTGCAGATTAATTTGTTTCATTTTTACTATACGGCAGTGATTCAGTTAGTCTGCGCTCAATTGAGTGTCATTAGAGAGATTTCTTGTTTATTTTCCAGATAAAACAGTGTTTCCGTTGTGTGTGCGCGTGTGTGTGAAACTCAAATAAGAGAGGAGGAAGTGTTACTGCGTAAGACGAGAAGAGGGAGAGTAGATGGGCTCATTCCTCCTCTCCCCTTACTTTAGCTTCACATGCACAAACACACACAGCGCCTGTGTGCACAAACGGAAACACTTATCGGTTGGAATTTATTTTTGTTTTTTTAAACGTAAAGTGCAGGTTAATTTGTTTTAGTTTTACTTTATATTTTATATTAATTATTTGTATGTATTTATTTCTTTGGCTGTGGAATGAATAATTTGAGTTTCCATTATTTCTTATGGGAAAATTCAATTTGGTTTACAAGTGTTTTGAAATACGAGCTCGCTTCCAGAATGAATTATGTTTGTAATCCAAGGCTCCACTGTACTGCAATTTGCAATTACTATGCAATAACTGAAGCTTAATTAGACCTCTATTAACATTAATTATGTTCCACCTTTGACAATTATACAATATCAAAGGTGTAACTAGCGGTTACCATGATCTCCAACCATAATGATATTGACACATCGATGGAGATTCATCTGTTTCAGGCCATCCATCAGTTGCCCAGCCACCTTATCATACTCCTTCAATGGGTTAATCATCTGTAAACATAATATATAATATAATATACAGAAGGAAATATTTGAAACAATTTACTTTTAAAATACAAGAGCTTAGCAGCTGCTCACTATGAATTTGTGTTTGTATATACTAAATTCTCGTTTGAAAGAAGAAAATACTCATGTTTTCATGTCTGTGTGGTTATGACATGGTGGTCGAAGGTTTGAATGTTTTCTTGCAAGCTGCACTTACCTCAGAGTTCTCTGGTCCGAGTTTGTGGCCGTAGGCGTCCATTTGCTCAGAGTGCATGGCGTAAACATAGGGCCTGTGAACACACCAATTTACCTGTGAGCATTCATTCAAAACAAGAAGGTAAACAACCCTGGAGAAAAGTGCAAATATTTCCAGGTATGTAAAATTGATGTGATTGCAATGTGATTTCCCTTCAGTAACTGGAAGTCTCATGGTGAAATTCTTCAGTCAAAGAAACAAACTGTTCTGCGTGCTGGTGTTGTTATTACATTATTACACATAGTCACTCACATCACAGTGTTCTGTAGGAGTGTACTGACCTCTCTGTGTCGGGGAGGTGAAGCCACTGCAGCATGGTCAACACTCTCCTTTCCAGTGGAATTCCTCTGGAAACACACAAACAACATATAAAACATTACAGAAGAATATTTGCCTGCCTGTAAAGAGAGCAACATATTACATGACAGACCAGTTTTCAGATGGAAACCAACAAAAAAAAGTAAAAACTAATGTAGTCTCCTGGGTTTTGTATAAAATTAAAAAGGAACGAATGTTACAAAGTTGGAAGAAGAATTCATTCTCCAGCACGCTCAGTAAAACCTAACAGCCGGTTTTGTATAAAATTAAAAAGGAACGTCTTGGGAACATACAAAAGGATGGCGTAAGAAAATATGCTTTTAAAAACAGTAAATATTTACTCTTTGCTTGAAGATAATCAGTAGTGTTAGATACAGATGTGTGCAGTTTTATAAGTAAAACAGCTGTTATTTTTGCTAAGTGTGCTGGAGAATATGCCCAGGTTCTCCTAGTAACTTTGTCACACTCACTCCTCATGCAAAAACCAGAAGTGTATATTAGTTTTTTTTTGTTTGTTTAAATACAGGTATGTTATGTGATATGTTGCATTCTTTACAGACATGCAAATTTTCTTTTGTAATGCTTATTCATTTTTAAGTGATGTTTGGAAGTAGTGAATGGTTTTGTACATAATAATGCAGACATGAAAAACATATAGAACAAGATTTGTACTACAGATAATATGGTGCTAAGACTTATAGGTTGAAATGATACTCCGTACTAAACAGTCCCATAACCTCAGCTGTCTTGAATTTAACACACATATCATAGGATGATTTATTTCCACCTGAAACGGCACTTGAGGTGGGCTTGGAACAGTGCGTGACTCTTAAAACAAAGAGCTAAAAAGTCAGAATCCACAAGGACTATGCTTTGTGTATATAAGCCATTTTTGCATAAATTGCTACCAGGACACTAGAGGGGTCTTTTCCCTCAGTCATGCATAAAACCAAGCTGCCTATGTTTATTCATGTGGTAGGAAACAAGACTCTAGTCTAACAGGCCTCTGTGTGCGAATGTGATTAGTGCGAGCTAGGGGGTTTGCTTGGCATGTGATTTCGAAAATGTCCATGGTGTGGTTAATGCTTTTTGTTTGGCTTTTCCTTGAAACTTGTGGGAAAAGGGGAACACTGGTGTCTGATATATTTGCTGGATATGCATAGGTCTAGGATGGGGATAATGTTACAAAGGGAACTCAGAGAAAGCGCAACATTCACACTTACACAGGCCAGAAGAAAGTTCCAGCCTTTATCCCCTGTTTCACAGCAGTTATCCAGATCTGGAGGAAAGAAATGGGAATCCAAGTGATTTTGAGTTTTTAGAAGAACAAAGTGGAGTCAGTTACTCTAGATTACTTAAGAGTTTTTATAAATATAGAATTCTAATTGCTATGAAGAAATTTCCCAGATACAGTTTTGTACATGTACACAAGGGTCAATATAAATAAGGGCATCATAACTGTGCTACAGATCCACATTCATTGTTCAATATTATCATACACGCGTACTGTTTCTTATTAATTAAATGATTCTACATACAGCAACAAAAACACATCAATGGTAAATAAATGTGTCCCTTACTTGTGTCCCAATTTATTTTCACATAACTATACATGTTTTTTTCATTTTTATCTTTAATAAGTTAAATTACCATAAATATAATGTTTAATTAGTATTGAATAACATTGGTTCAGTCAAAATACTTCAAATATTATATAAAACTTATAAAAATAGCTTTTGTGTCTGGATTATATACTTTAGATTTATACTCTGCATGCTTGAATTTTCCTGTTTGTAAATAAAATACTTCTTATGTAAACTATAACAAGTGAGTCTTGATATTTTAATAATGTTGCTTATGGTTATAAAAAAAGACTAAGTTCTAAAATTATTCATGACATAAATATGTTACTAAGTTTCAAACTACTTGTATATCATTTGCATATATGTTTTATTATTACTGGCACTGAAATTGCTATAAACTATGAATAGCTGCTTAGTTTTATTTCAAACTACATGCTCTGTAAATATATACAATTAACCTGAGACTTCTAAAGAGAGACTTCTAAACCTCACAGGGTGACTTTAATAGCAGCCACCTTTGCTGTTGGTGAAAACAATACATCCTATTTTATTCCAACTGCAAAATGTGAAAAAGTAAACATGTTACTAATGCTGAGAGTTGGTGGAGTTGATGGAGTTGGCTAACCACTGTCAGCATAGTGCAGAACCCAAAAGACCTCCATGTGTTACACATTTATAGCTGGCATCCCGTGGCGCTGTTGCACTTAACTCTATGGTTTGTGGCCAAAGTGAAAACCCGGATCAGACCCGACTGTTGAGCTAATGTCCTCCAGATATAGATGCTTTCCTTTTCTCTTGAAAGAGGTAAGTACTCAATAGAGACATTAATACAGCTGACCTGATGTTCAGTGGCATTGACAGGAACTAATTTCAGGGAAATGTGAGGAAATGTGCTTAAAATCGTATCGTGATCTTTACAGCTTAATTGAAAATAAGACACTCATGCATTCTGGGTGGACGCCAGACAGTGGTAGAAGTTTCTGCATAACATTAAAAGCTGCCTTGTTTTTATTTTATTTATTTCAAGCAGGAAAAAAGGAGATCCTGATGAGGAAATGTACACAGACTCATCATGAACATGAATGTCATAGCAATATTGCGTTTTTATGATTTTTTACTGGCCTTTTCTGTGCCAGAAATACACTACTCACAATAAGTTAGGGATATTGTGAGAGACTCAGTGGATGTCACTTAACGGACGAGCAGCGCCACCTGGCCATGGCGCGCCTTCAGGCAGCATATATGCAAATTATGCAAATTTTTTATGCTGTATGTATAATTTTGACTTTGTGCTGATATCAGAAAACCTAAATAAAATCAACCTTTAAATTCTTGGAAGTTTCTTCTATTGAAGATATATATTGTTTAAATCATACTGCCACAGAAAAAAAAATCACTAAACGCCAAATATTGTTCAATAATGAGTGTAATTAAACTGCTGACTGTAACTGTAACTGCTATAAACTAATCAATAACAGGAACCTATTTCTGTCTCAGAAAACTTACTAACTTTCACAAAGTCCCTAAACTGACGTCACTACACTGATCTTTTCCATAAATATTAAATAAATGTTTACTAACAGTAAACTTTGAACTGTGTTAATGAATATAAACTAAAACATTGTAAATTCTGTCTATTACTGGACTTCATTTGTGTAAATAGACTGATTTAATTGTGTGTGTTATATTTTAACACTCAAAATTTTTTAAAGTGGACATATAAGCACAGTATGGTGATAAATTACCACGCAGGGTGTTAATTCAACACTGTGGATTTTGCTCTGTATTAGCACAAGCACATTAAGAGAAAAGTCTCTCCACATGGATACCATACAAGAAGTGCTGTGTTAATGCAGGAAAAATGTCACTGCCAAATCAGTGAGTTTTTAATTTTACTCTCAGTGTAGATGGCTGGCTTACGGTTTTCAAACATAATTAGGAGGAAAAAATCCTGTCTGGCTCATTTTGTTTCTCTCCGTAATTAGTTAAAATTAATACATGTGTTTCTGTAACGTGCAGAAGCATGCATTGTCCTGTAAAAAAGAACGCCTTTGGTGATCAAACCAGGCTGTTTTTGATGGGAAAAAAACATCATTGATGGAGGTATGGCCTTCTTTACAATTTTTGCAATATTCACGTGTTTTATGAGATACACAAGAATTACATCACAAATCCTGATTTGATTTAAATGCCCCTGATATTTTACGCACATATAACAAATTGTGTTCTGTGTGTCATTTTAACCAGCCACTTGGAATTTTAAAAAAGTCCATTTGAACTTCAAAAAAAAAAAAAAAAACATAAAACAAAACAAAAACTAAGCAGCAATTCCAAAGCTTGCATCTGTTAAAGGTCAACACACAAACGATTACACTATCAGCATCCTGATTTGCAGTGTACTCAATCTGAACAAAATGTTCCTAATTACCAGTAGATATAATATCAAATATTCAAATACTCCGTACACAATAAAATCGATAGCCGAAAAACATGTCAGTGATTATACGCTCAAACATTTTAATAAATCCATTAAAAATCAGGCTTTGATCATGTGGATGAAATGTAGAGAAGAGTATGGACTCACAGGCTGTCCTCCCCACCAGCGATGGTTAAGCTTTTCTTTCCCTCGCAGGGTGAACATCGCATCAAAAATAGGGTCATACATGCTATTACCCACGATGCCGTGTGACTCAGGGTAAAGTCCCTACAACAAAGAAAATGCACTGAAATCACCATACCAGTAGGTTATTACACTTCTATCAAAGAAAGTTATAAAGAAAGAAAGGTATAAAATATTATTTTTTATAATTACAAAACAAAAGCACTTACTGTGAATAGTGCTTGCTTTTAAAAGCAAGGGTGTGTGCTTTTTAAGATCCTATATGCAACGCCATATTAAGTCTTTTAAAGTGTGTAAGCAAACAGCATGCCGTTTGGTTAAATCTTTAAAATATTTTAATTAAACATAGCCTTCTAGCTAGGCATGAGACAAAACTACGTCTTGAATATAATGATACACAATATTGACCAGACAGATTTGATTCCAAACCATTTTGTGAAGTAGTGTTCATAATAGGGTAAAATGACATCAAGTCCTTGTTTTTCAATACAATGTATTGATATTGCTGTTATTCAATTTCATTTTCATTTATTTTTAATTGTGTCAATAACTTCTTATGTCAATCTTCTCGTGTAGCTTGTATTAGGATGTATCTCATATCGTAGTTATAATGTATTGTCTCATGCCTATCCATTCCTTATAACAAAATCTACACAAGACAATAATAATAACGTGCAATAATAAAAATTATGTATACCGTGGCAATTGTATATAAGTTTGGATAGGTTTTCGTTGGATAGATGGGTCTCATGTACGGTGCGTGTGTGCCACATGTTCCTACAAGTAAAAGCATCATTATGAGGAGAAAATCAGCCTTCAAAACCAGCCAGCAACATTAGATCATGAATTATAATGTATAGTATAAATGGTGTTCGAGTCAAACCAGGACTATTTATTGTTTAGAATAACAAGTCAAAACTCCCTTTATTTCCTTTGTTTCTCTACATAATTCCCTGCTCCACTAACGCACTTATCCCAGTGCTTCACTAGGGATTGGATACCATCAGGGTAGAAAGTTTTCTCAGTTCCTCACCATGATGTCTCCCCTGAAACGCTGGCCTCCCTGGAACTACTTTAATGGCCCAAAAATGTGGAAACTGCATGGTGTGAGGACAAGGCCTGTACAAAGCATATGGCAATAACAGCCAAGTTCCTGTAATGTGCAAGTGGTGTTGGTGAACTATCATGTGTACAGCTCCCACAGACAGTTCCCAGCCATCAATTTTCAAGGATCAGCCATTAGACCGATTGAAGGTTGATGAAAATTCATAATGAAAATTCGTCATTCATGGACATATGACCTTCTTTAAAACATTTGCACTATACATGCTAAGATTCTCATCAGCATACTGTGAATTAAGTGTTCTGTTAATTTCAATTGGTTGTACTACTTAATTCATGAGGAACTTCATCACATGTTCTGTTTTGACTTGAATCCCTCTCCTGCATGTTGTATTATGACAGAGAATTTGTCGTACTCAGTTTTTCTATGTTGGGAATCACCATGTTGCCCTTTTTCATGTAAGAGGCTCTAAATCCATCAACAGAGAGCATGATGAGCGGCGGACGAACAAACCTAAAAAAAAAAGAGAGATATAAGACATATTGAGTTGTTGAACTTGATGAACCTTCTGAAATTTGAATTAATATGTAGCACTGAATTGATATGCACTAAGGGGAAGCTTTGCACTAATATGTACTAATGGGAAAGTGGCAGCAATTTGAGGTTCTTGTCTTATTTCTGAAGTGTCAAATAATGCTAATCAACTTTTAACATGTCACACATGCAATTAGTCCTCACACCTCCTGAGCCAAAAGGAGCTCATTTGCAGGTGTTTGGTCAACCAGATGTACTTCGCAGGCTGATGCCACATGACCCTGCAGCATCGGCTTAACAAGCCGTTAGCATGATACAGTTATGTAAAATAGGCTGAAAAGAGCCTTGTTTACAAGCGTTTCCGAGGATAAATCAGGATCAACTTTTGTGAAGAGAAACAGGGTATCACAGTAGTAGGATTAGCATTAGCATTATCCAGTGTCATTTCTCTCAATTACTGTAACAAACTAAGAAATGCAATACAACAAATTGACTGATAAAATATATAAAAAATTTTAACATAGGAATACTCGCATCCAGGAGTTGGATATATAAAGGTCACTAAAAGTACCCAACGAAAGTGTGAATCTGTTTAAAAAAAAAAAAAGTAGGAGGTCCACTCACCCAGCAGGACACTCATGGCTTTTTATCTCCTCACACTCTTCTTCCAACCATGGGGTATCACCTAGAATAGAGGTGAATACTGTTAACCTCTGGTAATTCTGTAAGTAATCGTGATTCTTCCTAATATTACATGCTGTTACACTCTACAGATGTATGAATTAACAACAACAAATGCTAATCTAATGCTGACATTCTGCGTAGTTGATTTCTGTTAATTGGCTTAACAGTTAATGGTAAATTAAACAATCAAATCTTTATATAAGATTTAAGTTTTAATGAATATCCCAGTCCTAGACATCGAGATATTATATACATCTACTTTGTTTCTGGCCATATTAATAAATTCATCTGTGAGGGGCATTCAAGTCAAACCAAGCACTACAACCCTCTAATGACTTAAACATTATGCGATGTATATTGTTTATAGCATAATAAATCTAGGGCACAGTTTTAGCACCTTTACAGAGTGTCTTGTAGTTTGTACAGCAGTCGCCTTTAGCCAGGCAGTCTTCTGAGCAGTGGCAGGCGTGCTGGTCATTTCGAGTCTCTCCACATCGCTCCTTACTGCACTCAAAGCCTCCCTCTAATAGAGACAGAAACACTCATGATTACTGGGAAGCAGCCATGGTTAAATGGCCCTCTAATTACCACAGTAAATACAACAGCACTGGATTACAGAAAAAAGTAATAATAATAAAAAATTTTAAAAAGCTTTTTTTCAGGGGGGGGGGGTTGGTTCTTTTTTTTTCAAGAAGTCAGAATACATTATAAATATATTTAAAAAAAAGGATATGTTTACATCCTGGTGTTTTGCTTTTTTAGTTTTTAGGCAAATTAGATAATAAAATCCGGATCCTCGTGTTCTTGTCAAGACTTGTCAGGATTTGAACAAAAATAACAAATCAGCTTGATTTGACATAATCACCTATTTAATTTTCCATGTCCAACTTTCTATCATTTTTAATCAAGGATTTTGTTGATCTTGCCCAAAAGAGTGAAATAAACCCTTATGAATGACATTTCCAATCTACATCACAATATCTGTAAGGTCAGCATGCATGACTTTGGCCAAGAGAGCAACCCACTTGTCTTTAAACAGTGCTCGTCAAAGTCTGAACAGCAGCTGCTGTAGGTTTTGCAGAGGTTGTCACAGCGGCAGTTGGGCAACTGGACCTCCTGTAGCTCGAAGCACCTGTTTTTGCACGATCCCGAGGTGCTGTCATATGCGGTGTCGGCCTGGTCTGAGACGTAAAGGAGAAGATTAACATTTGCATGCTTGGAGAGGCTAACATTACCTTCACAAGTCATCCAAAAGTTGACTTATTTGATATTTCCAGTGCAGGGCTCCATAAGTAGTTGTCTGACCTGGTAACTAAAAGTTTGTTAAACTCAAACAGCAGGCTATGACTGTCAGTGTTGCTTCTTGGTCCCGCAAGAAAATTAAAAAATCACCCAATTTACAACATACTAGAAATCTAGAAATAATAATTGTTCATGTGAATGTAACTGGATTTGTTTAGGTCAGAGCTGGCACACACAGTGCTAGCAAATGTTTAGGCATTCCCCAAAGAAATGGCCTGCACTAATGCAGGGGGGGACAATCAACTTTTGGAGCAAGTATTGCGAAGGAGCTAACACATCTGCTCTGTCTGGCTGGCTGCATGGGCTGTGCATTTGACTGCTGTGCAAGAAGCCAAATCAAAAACTGTTTGCCAGACACATGTATCAAATTTTGCAGTAGGGCTCCTTTTGTGTGTGACAAGGAAGGCAAAATGTAGAAAGAATAAATTATTTGGTATATCTATGTATTAATTCTTTTATATTTTACAACCATATCTGCAGAAATGCCTTTTTCAAACCGTCATTTTTTGGAAAGTGTAAATCTGAGCTCATATTGTTCCCATTTGACGTGGCATAAATTAATTTCCGACACCCCTTGTCTCCGTGCATGTCACACAATGCCACTGGTAGTCCGGATAAAAAGCAAAAAAAAGTCATATATTGTTATATTGTAATATGTTGTTATATAAGTTATTCGGGTATTGCAGAATAGCAGGCATATGAAGTTTGGGAACTGGGCTTATTGCCAAAGAGTCTAGCAGTTATTCCCACTCAACTTCACCAAGAAAAGGAAGTGACCATCTGAGTAACAGGTAGAATACCAATACACTAGGAACTCGAGAAGGCATTTTATAGCATTTTACATAACATGCAGTGGACACTTGAGCAAAGAAAGATGGTCATGTGGTCTGATCAATCCAGATTGACCCTATTCCGGAGTGATGGGCATGTCAGATAAAAAAGGGAAGTTCATGAGGTAATGTATACTTGTGTGTACAAGCCTCTGGAGGCAGTGTTATGATCTGGGGTTGCTTCAGTTGGTTAGGTCTAGGCTCAGCACCATTATGTGGCAATAAATTTAAGTCTGATGACCTAAATAATCAGGTTATCACATCTATGATTTTTCTTCTTCCCTGATGGCATGTGCATATTCTAGGAAATGAAATGAAACTGTGTTTCTCGGAGTTTAAGAATTAATTTTTACAAAATTCACCACATTGTGCGCCAAAATCAAAACTAAATCTGGGTGAACAAAATCTTCAAGTGTGGGACATTTTTTGGTCAGGCAGTGGACTACAGTGTGAACCAGAAGGTAGACGGTATTTATATTTATGTGTGACATAAGTTTACATCAGTATGCTCATTCTAAAAGTTGTTGTTCCCGTAACAGCTCAGCCGAAGAGACTGGTACAGAGGACAGTCCAACTCTTATAACAAAGCATATAATAATTTATATGGTGAGGCTTTCTCTCATTCATTTGGCAATTATGGATGGAGTATCAGTGCTTTGTAACAGTCAGTAGGAGTCAGCCCTTGAACTATTGCTCTACACTGTCTCAGCAGAATCAGCAGGTTTTACTCTGATCGTTTACTTATGAACTAAGCTTGGTTTCATACAGCACAAAGCAGCAGCCTGACACACACACAGCCATGGACATGCAGAGGATTTTCTTATTTTTTATATAAAAATTTTCTACCTTGAGAATTTCACAATATGACTTTAAGGTTCCTTAGTGCTCTATACACAGTAATGTTTGGTCACTGAAGGAAACATGATTACAGACTGCATATAAATATTAGACAGGGAGCACGTCAAATAATATTTACAAAAATATGTACTTTGCATACATGACTATCACAGTTAGGGGATTGCAAGGCGAGGTTCATGTATTGTCCTGAATGAAATACACAAAGAACTCACTCAGAAAATATACTGTACATTATCATCTCTTTACCTACTTAAAAAGTGGACATACATTTACTGTTACGGTGAGTAAAGGTTATCCAGCATTCTGTACTTGTGTTGGCGGCTGCCTTAAAGTTAAACACACATTTATCAACAGCTGAATTTAAAGCATGAATGAAGTAAATGAATAGAATATTTGATTAGGCTATAACGGTAAAAAAAGAAGTGAACAGTAAGGCTCACATTGCTGGTGGGATGAGTCCAGTTTTCCAGGGCGTTGTATGACCAGTGCCAGACAAATTCTTGATCCACACAGGAGAGAGACAGCACAGAACATCTAGAAGACATTTACAAACAAGCCATAGATACAACTCAGGTAGTTAGCCCTGATGGGAAACAAAAAACTCTTTCAAAGAGCTTGGGGTTTTATTCCATGTCTGTGATAATGGATGTTAGGGCCATAGACTACAGGATATCCCCAAGGTCTCACAGAGAGGAGAAAGTAACATAATTAAGTTAAGCAGTTGAATGCACTACAACATTGACAGACAGATAAACAGACATTTTGATATTTTAAATGAATAATTATTGTTAATTCATACATGACTCCTAAAGCAGAAATAAAGCAAACTCACAAGTAATCATTAATTCAGGCTATTAGAGTATAAATGAAGTACACACAGTGAAAGAAATCAATATGACCAACTTGCATTTCTAACATACTTTTTCCTCTCAAATGTATCAACTTGATGACAAAAGAAATATAAATAAATAACAAACTACATAAATTAAATATAAATAAAAAAACAAACTACGCAAGTGAGTAGTCACTATTCATAAGAATGGAACAGAAGAGTAAACAAAGACAAAAGGTCAAAACATTATGGAGAAAGAGAAAGGAGTCACATTAGATCTTTTCCATGAGAAATAAAGAGACGTGGATCTTACCGTACCAGTTTAAGCGACCCCATGGTTCCCTGTGCGTTGTTGCCCCAGTGCAGGATCGCAGAGCCCCAGCGCCCGTGTCCCACACGCTCCCTATCGCACCCCTAGTGTCCTCGGTAGGACGCACGCGGCTGAGGTGAGCAGGCTATAGAGTGTGTTCACATCAGAACGGAACGCGATTGGAATAAAGCCCGAGTCTGACCAATAGAGACGCGGGAAAATAACGCGCGCGTTACGTCACAAAAAGGGGTGGAGCCGAGTGCACAAATTGGGCAAGAAAGCATTTAAGTATTTCAATAAAATAAATAAATAAATAAATCGCAGAAATTTGTTTAATAGGGAATAAAAAACGATTAGTGTTGCCTACTGGAATCCTGCAAGAATGTTACATGTACTTTTGACAGCATCAACCATTCAACTGATCTGTGCAGCTCATAGAATATCATGTTATAAAGGAGTCCCCAATACTTCTGTAACAGTGCAGCTAGAAAAAAAAAGAATATTGTGGGAAAAATTAATTTTCTTTCATAATTCTATTTAAGATGATGCACGTTAGTAGGCCAGCTAAGATGGCGTAGTGGTTAGTACTGTGACCTCGCAACAATGCCTTTTCCATCATGATGGAGCACCTTGCTATAAGGAAAAAGTGATAACTAAGTGGCTCGGGGAAGAAACCATCGACATTTTGGTTCCATGAGATCCCACTGAGAACCTGTGGTCAATCCCCAAGAGTCAGCTTCGTGCTAGACCCCTAAAAGCAGTTGATCAAGACGAAGTGACTAACAGCATAGGCACTATTTTTACGAGAACACTAGACACTGTTTCCCCCATTAGATTAAAAAAGGTGAGAGAAAAAAACATCTGCACCATGGTTCAATAGTCTTACTCACACCCTCAACCCGTAACTTCAAGTGAAAGTGGAGAAAAACTGAATTAGACGTTTTTATAATTGCATATAAAGACAGTACAGTATATCCAGCTTTTTTTTTTTTTGGATTTTTCCCCGATTTTCTCTCTAATTTAGTCATGTCCAATTCCTCCCCATCACTAGGGGGCTCCCACATTAAGGCTACGACTACCACTCAGCCGGGAGGGCGAAGACACATGTTTCCTCTGAACCACGTGACTCCAGCCGACCGCATCTTTTCGAACCGCTCGCACACGACTCGTTGGGGCCAGCGTAACACACTGGAGGACAGCGCTATCCGCTCCTTCCACTTTCGTGAGCTCACGGACGCCCCTGATTGGCTGTAGAGCCGTGATTAATGTGGAAGCACTAAGTACCTCTCATCCCTTCCCTCTGAGAGAGCTCGGCCAATCAGCTCTCTCTAGGCCTCCGGCTGTGAGAGGTAACAGCATCACCCGGAGATCGAACTCGCAATCTCCAGAAGATAGGGCGAGCACTTTACCACTGCGCCACTCGGAGGCCCATGTCCAGCTTTTGACAAGCTCTAAAAGCTGCTAGGGCCGAGCATCTGAGCAAAATGATAGCAAACAAAACAAAAGAGCTGTACAAACTTATCACCACAACTAAATCAGCAATGTGTTTGTTAGATCCAATTCCAACTAGATTACTAAAAGGTGTGATGCATAAAGCTGGAGAGCCGCTTCTAAACATTATAATTTCTTCACTATATTTAGGTCACGTCCCTAAATATTTCAAGTTTACAATTAGCAAGTTCTCATCTTAAAAAATGTAAAAAATAAAATAAAATAAAATAAACTAACCTAGACTGTAATGAAATAAATCACAGACAGATGTCAAACCTCCTGTTTATGTAAAAAATATTAGAAAAGGTGGTGTCAGCTCAAATATGCGTATTCTTACAGGAAAATAATATCTTCAAAGAATATTAGTCAGGTGTCAGGCCCAGAAAATGCGCTAGTTAACATAGCTTGTTTTTAGCTTCAGACCAAGGCTGCATCTCAATACTTGTCTTACTTGACCTTAGTGCTGCATGCGACACTATAGATCATAATATTCTTATAGATCACTTACAAAATCACATAGGTAGACAGGCATAAAAATGGTCAGCTTTCATTTAGAAGGATGTACTATTACTACCAGCTCGACAGTGAAAGACCTGGGCGTAATATTAGACAGCAAATTGTCTGTTGAAAATCATATTTCCAATATTACAAAAACAGCCTTTTTCCACTTTAGAAATATTGCCAAGCTCAGAAACATTTTATCCAGATCTGATGCAGAAAAGCTGGTTCATGCATTCGTGACCTCCAGACTAGACCATTGTAATGCATTACTAGGTGGTTGTCCTGCATCCTCAATATACAAGCTACAGTTAGCCCAAAATGCAGCCGCCAGAGTTCTTATCAGATCAAGAAAATTTGATCAAATAACCCAATATTATCATCCCTGCACTGGCTACCTGTCAAGTTTAAAATTGATTACAAACTGGCATTACTTACGTACAGGGCTCGAAATGGTTTAGCTCCCACGTACAGTATCTAGCCAGTCTTCTGACACGTTACAATCCGCAGCGCTCCTGAAGATCACAAAACTCTGGATTTCTGGTAGTTCTCAGAATATCAAAGTCCACAAAAGGGGGTAGAATGTTTTCATATTTAGCTCCTAAGCTTTGGAATAGCCTTCCTGACAGTATTCGGGGATCAGACACAATCTCCCAGTTTAAAAGCAGACTCAAGACACATGTCTTTAGCCTGGCATACACATAATTCATTCCATAACCTCATACTCCAGTACATTTAAATGCACACTCTCATCTAGTGCTGCTAACGGCAACTACGATAAAAATTTTTCCACCTGTTCTTTCATTTTCTACCCATTTTGAGGCCATTTGTAGACAGGGGCCAACCATGCGAGAACCCTGAGGCATCCAGAAAAGGACCACATCCAGCTGAATTCTGCTTAATGATTTCTGCTACAGACGCTGCTCCTGAGCTCCCAGTGATCCAGACTCCCTCTGCCCGCTTTACCTGTCTGACTCATCCTGGTGCCATGCTGGTACCAAACTGAGCTGGATGCCACGTTAACTTAAGACACCTTCTGTTATGTTGAACTTCCAGCTGCCTAACACAGTAGGTCTGCCAAAAAATACCTGAGCCTCCAATAACGAACTGGACTCCATAATAACTTAAGCACATTTCCTGTTATACTAAACGTCCAGCGTACTAACACACAGTATGACTGCATAACAATCCCTGCTATCTGTTATGACCCAAATGAGGATGGGTTCCCTGTTGAGTCTGGTTCCTCTCAAGGTTTCATCCCAGGGAGTTTTTCCTTGCCACCGTTGCCGCCTGCCTTGGTTTGCTCGTCAGGGACAATCGGATCACTATGATCTATACACATTTTTACTTGCTCCTACACATTTCCATAATCTTCTTTTAATTTTGTGAAGCTGCTTTGAGACAATGACTATTGTTAAAAGTGCTATATAAATAAAATGTAATTGAACTGTATATGATTGAAATGACAATAAAAGACTAATTGATTTGTGGACAAAAGCCCCCCACAAATTCTCACAAACTGCAAGCACTGATTGAGCAAGAATGGGCCGCCATCAGTCAGGATTTCACCCAGAAGTTGATTGCCTGAATGCCAGGGTGAATGTCTTGAAAAAGACATGGCCAACAGTGCAAAAATTTATTCTTTGCATAAATGTGATGTAATTGTCAACAAACATTTTCACGCTTATGAAATGCTTGTAATTATACGTGTGTATACCACAATAACATCTATCAAAAAGATCTAAAAACACTGAAGCAGATTTTTAAACAGACTGCTCGAAAATTAGAACCTAAATGGAATCAAACTAAATTGTTAGGATTCCAAGCTTTTTGATCACGCTGTAACTAGATGGCCTTTCTGTTCCATCAAATGCAAAAATAAAAGACCTCGGTGTGATTATAGATTCCAGTCTTTCATTTGAAGCACATGTAGATAATATTACCAGGATAGCATTCTTTCACCTCAGAAATATTGCCAAGATAAGGAATATATTGTCACTAAACAATGCAGAAAAACTAGTTAATGCTTTTATCACCTCTAGGTTGGACGATTGTAACGCCTTACTGTCTGGTTGCTTAACTAGGTGCATAAACAAGCTTCAGTTAGTCCAGAATGCAGCAGCTAGAACCAGAAGACATGAGCACATCACCCCGTTCTTATCCTTACTGTATTGGCTACCAGTAAAATTCGCATCGACTTTAAAATACTACTTTTAACATACGAAGCATTAAATGGTCTCACACAGCAGTATCTTCCACAGGAATAGCCTTCCAAATAATGTTCGGGACTCAGACACAGTCTCAGTGTTTAAGTCTAGGCTAAAAAATATAGTTATTTAGCCAAGCATTATTGTAAATGGATTTACCTTAGGTAAAGGAGCAGATCTGGGGGACTCATGATAAACTGGTATGTTTAGATGCTGTCTTCCCCACTCTCATTGATCACTCAGGTTTGTTGACAACCTGTTCAGTTTCCTACAGTCTACCTGAGTCTCCAATAACGGACTGGACTCCATATTAGCTGAAACACATCAGCTGTTATACTGAACTTCCAGAGTCCTAACACACAGTATGACTGCAGAACAATCCCTGATTTCCGATTTATTTCACCCAAATGAGGATGGGTTCTCTGTTGAGTCTGGTTCCTTTCAAGGTTTCTTCCTATTGGCATCTCAGGGAGTTTTTTCCTTGCCGCCGTCGCTATTGCCCTTGGCTTGCTCATCAGAGACATCCTTATCATTTTGATTAATACACATTTACATTTTATTCAAACTTCCATAATTCTTATGATTGTGTAAAGCAGCTTTGTAACAATGACAATTGTGCTTTATACAAATAAAATTTCATTGAAATTGAATTGAAGCAGCAGACTTTATGAAAATTAATATTTGCATAATTTAAAAAACTTTTGACCACAGTTTTAGATATAAACTATAAATATATATAGAGTTGTGTTCAAAATGATAGCAGTCCAACATCAGTAACCAGATCAATAATTGTTTTTGGGAGAAATTATATTTTTTCATGGTAAATATTTTACTTGTAGGTGTAGTGGAGTAATAGAGAAACAACAGACCCAACAGTCATGACTTGCATGCACCTGATTCTGCGTAATTGAATCATTAATTGAAATGAGGTTTAAAAAAAGTTATTATATGGATATGGAGCTTTACTCACTTTTTTCAACACACTGCTATTATTTTGAATACAACTATCTCAAACCTAGCACCTCACCAAAACTAGCAAACATCATCTGCTAACTATTGCGACAACTGCTATGTTGGTATTTTGCTTAGATAAGCAGAAAGTCCAACGATGGCTGTACTGTATTGAAAGCTTTCTACCTTTATGGTAACCAAGCACTAATAAATGCTGGGATAAGTGCATTAGTGTAGCAGAAAATTATATAGAGAAATAAAGCTAGTTTTTAACCCTTATATCTGTGGTTTGTTATTGTGTACAATCTAGGTCATGGTTTGACTCTTGTTTAATAATTATTTAGAACGTAAAAGAAAAAAATCCACAATTTTTTAAAATAAAAGATACAAGATCATTTATTTCATCTACAAATTTCCTAAAAAAAAAAAAAAACCAACCTTATAAAACCCAAGATCCAGCCGCTTTTGGATCAGCCTTCCAAACAACTGATGGACAAAGATGGGATCTCGAAGCAGGAAGAATTATGACATTATGGATTATGTGATACAACCAGATACATGTAGAAGGCAGAATTTGAAAAATGAAACAATACATAATCCCAGTGTTGCCAGGTTTGTATATTTCCATTGTAAAAACATTGACAAACACAGGTCATTATTTAAACGTTTAACACAAAAATAGTATTGTATTGCAAAGGTCCAAAACAGAAACCAGTTTCAGTTTGACTAGTCTGGAATGCTCTTTGCTACACACTTAGGCTAGCATGCAATCACTCTACAAAAATGGTCAATATAAAATACAATACAACTCAACATTGTTTAGCTGTTTGGAGGATTATTTTGTTAGCACATGATTTGGCTGGTTAGTTTGAACTTAGCATCACAGTTAAGCTGAACTGGCCAGCATGAACTAGTTTCACTGGAAGTTAATGGAACTTCATTATAAAGAATTTGACCTATCTTCTGATCTAATTATAAAATACTAACTTTACATTGAAACTTTACTATTGTTAATGCTCAGGGAAATATTGCTGGCAATACTGCTTATTTTAAGTGTGAAGCCGTAAAGTTAGGTTACGTTTACCCAGTTCAACCATGTGCTGAAACCAGTGCAACTGACTGTACCACATAACCAGTTGCAACATTTAATTGCTTTGATAATCTCATCCTTTGCCTGAATGGAAAAAAAAAGCTCAAACACAGAGTCCCATATTTTGAGTTCAGGAGATTGGTGGATTAAAGACGAATGGAAGTTTCATGAGTCACTGATTTGTCATGAAGGCGTTTCTCCTACTAAGCTTCAAGATAGATCAATCAGACAGCGAGGGTGAGCGCCCACTCGCTGGGCTATTAAAGCAATGGAGATCACGGTCCTTTTCTTTGTCCTTGCTCTCATGCTTGTGTTTGTGTTTGTGCTTGTGTTTGTGCTTCTTCTTCTTTTTCTTGTGCTCATGATGGTGGTGGTGGTGATGGTGGTGGTGCTTGGACGAGGAGGAGGAGGAAGCTCCCTCCTTAGCAAAGGTTGGGACAGGTGTGACTGGCATGGGCATAACAGTCTGCTCCACAACAGGAGGCTCTCGACCTGTAAAGGGAAACAATATATGTACAAGTTATTCTTTTGCATTAGTTAACAAGGTAAGCACATTAAGCGATGCACCCATCACGCACACTCACCTAAAGGATTATTAGGAACACCATACTAATATGTTGTTTGACCCCCCCCCCCCCAAGCATTCTTTAGAAACGTTGGCCCGTATTGATAGGATAGCATCTTGCAGTTGATGGAGATTTATGGGATGCACATCCAGGGCACGAAGCTCCCGTTCCATCACATCCCAAAGATGCTCTATCGGGTTGAGATCTGGTGACTGCGGGGGCCATTTTAGTACAGTGAACTCATTGTCATGTGCAAGAAACCAATTTGAAATGATTCGAGCTTTGTGACATGGTGCATTATCCTGCTGGAAGTAGCCATCAGAGGATGGGTACATGGTGGTCATAAAGGGATGGACACGGTTAGAAACAATAGGTCAGGTAGGCCGTGGCATTTAAACGATGCCCAATTGGCACTAAGGGGCCTAAAGTGTGCCAAGAAAAGATCCCCCACACCATTACACCACCACCATCAGCCTGCACAGTGGTAACAAGGCATGATGGATCCATGTTCTCATTCTGTTTACGCCAAATTCTGACTCTACCATTTGAATGTCTCAACAGAAATCGAGGCTCATCAGACCAGGCAACATTTTTCCAGTCTTCAACTGTCCAATTTTGGTGAACTCGTGCAAATTGTAGCCTCTTTTTCCCATTTGTAGTGGAGATGAGTGGTACCCGGTGGGGTCTTCTGCTGTTGTAGCCCATCCGCCTCAAGGTTGTGCGTGTTGTGGCTTCACAAATGCTTTGCTGCATACCTCGGTTGTAA
>JAAGKR010006987.1:0-39558 GCA_011419295.1 Clarias macrocephalus | reverse complement strand
CTCAACACAAAGAAATCAACATAAGCAACGAATGTGAACAGAAACCGACTGAGCCTCCTTCAGCCTTGACCTTGACCTTTCCCAGCCGCACGACGCAGATACTCCTCAGTCCTGGGGGCGAACATGTTTCTATATAAACAGACATGTGTTTATTGAGGTGCACAACGGAGAACAGGTTCGACCGGAATAAATAGAGAGACACATGGGGAAGACACAGGTGAACTTAATTTGGTTAAACAGTGAAAACAAGTACATGGGTAGACACACTAGGGGGGGACAAAGCGTCGGCTCAGTAATCCGATGAGCCAGATCTTACTCCCCAGGGCAGAGGTGGCACGGATGTGACAATTGGTGGAGAATGCGTTGGGCATTGTGTCTGCATATTAATGGTGAACAATGCCACAGTCATTCGTTGTCATTATCATGTAAACCCTACAAATACTAAGAGTAAAAAGAATTTTCAGGTTCATTAGCTTTATACAAATGATAAAGAATCCAATCTGTATCTTTGGTTTAGTTAATATAAACATATGCTAACAATGACTTTTTAAAAATGATTATTTGTATATCATGTTCTAAAGACCTGCTTAGCATCAGTCCTACATACTTTGGTGCCAGGATGCCTGACGTTGCCTGGCACCAGACCACCTTGATTCAGGATTCAAGATTCAAAAATTTTATTTGTCACATACATGGTTGTACAAGTACAGGAGTAAAGAAATGTGATTGCAACTACTCCAGACTGTGCAGATAAAAAAGAATATAAAAGATGAAAACACTTTAATAAGAATAAATATGGACAACAGACTATACGTTATCCTGTGCAAATATACAGACTTGTACTTATACTTGTAATATAAGATATACAGTATGTGCAAATATACGTTTTCATTGTGTAGTTAACTGACTGTGTGTTAAATTTGATCAGTTACTGTCATGGTGGTTTATTATCCCGGTATCACCTGGTGAAAAAAGCTGATGTGTCTTTCAGTTTGTGCCCTGAGTAACCGGATTCTCTTGCCAGATGGCACCCACTGAAACAGTTTGTAATCTGGCCGATGAGTTTCTTTAATATGCACTGACCCTAGACCTGCACCGCTTATGCACTTAGCACACCTGAGCACTTTCCTTAAGTTTTGGGAGCTGTTATTCCCATATCGGATGGTAATATTCCCACAGACAAGGACTGGATGATGGAGATATAGAATGTTTTGCAAATACCCAAGAAGATCCTGAATTTCCCCAGCTACCTGCCGTAAACGCCTTCTTCACTTGTGAGGAGATATGAGGTGTCCAGGACAAGTCCTCAGAGATATGGACTCCCAGATACTTACCGATTACTTACTTGCTAGTCACCATCTCCAAGTCTTGTTGATCTTGAAAGGCGTGTACAGATGATCTTGCTTTCCTTTCCGGAAGTCCACCACCGTCTCCTTGGTCTTTGAAACATTTAAGCCCAAGTTATTGTCCTTAGCTCTTAGCTTATATGGAGGAGATGCATATAAGCTATCTCATCATTGTTCTGGATCAGACCAACTACCACTGTGTCATCTGCAAATTTCACAATGGAGGTGGAGCTGTATCAAGCATAGCAGTCATGCGTGAGAAGAGCAGAGGACTCAGAACATAACCTTTAGGTGATTTGAGAATTGAGAAATTCTATGACAGAAATTGATGTCCAATCTTTACCACCTGTGGTCTGTTTGCTCAGGATCCAGGAGCATAATGACTGGCCGAGTCCCAGTTCACTGAGCTTTACAATGAGTCAGGAAGCAACTACAATGTTAAATGATGAGGTGTAGTCAATAAAAAGAGGCCTTGCATAATTCCCTATCCCAGTGTCAAGATGTGAAAGCGTTGTATGAAGGACATGGGAGATGGCATCATCCATGCTTCTGCTTTGGCGAGGAGCAAATTGTAGGGGATCAAGGTTTTTTTTTTGTTGTAACAATGCACACATAAGATCCTTTATGTCTCTTGAAGCACTTCAGACCAGCAGGGTTGGAATTCTTGGGAACAGGAATGATGTAATGATTTATGTAAGCACTGTGGACAGGGCAAAGGACATATTAAAGATAGAGGTGCACACTGGAGCCAGCAGATCTGCACAAGCCTTCGCATTCTCCCTGGAATTCCATCAGGACCAGCCGACTTCCTGCTGTTTACTATCCTAATGTCATGCTCTGAGACACTGAGTGGGTGGTCCTCATCGTCACTCATGAGGGCTCAAGCTCAGTTATTAGTGGTCTTATCCTCGGAGCATGCATAGAAGAAATTCAAGTCATTAAAGAGTGTAGAATCAGTTTCACCTGATGTGTTTTCTCATCTTCTGTAGTTCATGATAGCCCACACACCTCTGTTATTGCGATGGTCTAGCTGTGTCTCCACTTCCTGTAGCGCCATTTTGACACTTTCACTGCCTTCTGGAGGTTGTATGAAGCTGCCTGGCTATGTGATTATATCACCCATCATGAGCCCAGTGTTGTTGGCAGCAGTATGGTCATTCAGCGCCTTGTTAAAATCCCCAGCCACGATGACGGCGGCATCCAGGTGAACTGCAGAGTGTTTATTGATTATATTGTTAAAGCTGTCATAGCTGTGGTAAAGCTGTCAACTTGTTAAAGCTGTCATAGTGTCTACTTGTGGAGAAATATAAACAGCAGCAATAAGACTTATGAAAACACTCAGGGCAGATAGTTGGGCCGGAAAACAATGGACAAGTGCTCAAGGTGAGGAGAACAGACTCGAGACAGGATAGAGACGTTTCTGGGGTTACACCATTTGTTGTTGGTCATGAAGCACACTCCTCCACCTTTAGATTTACCAGAATCCTCTGTGCTGTCTGATCAGAGGACAGAGAAAGAACCAAACGGTAAAATGGCATCATCAGTACTTTATGGGAGAACCATGTCGCAATGAAACATAAGAGTGTTTCACCCCAGCACTCCCACCTTTACACACCTCAGTCAGCTGACTGGACTTTGTATTTTCAATTCAATTCAATTCAATTCTATTTGTATAGCCCTTTTAACAATTGCCATTGGAAATGTGTATGAATGTAAAAAAAATGTGTATGAATCAAAATGATTAGAATGTCCCTTATGAGGAAGCTGAGGGTGGCAAGGAAAAACTCCCTGAGATGGCAGTAGGAAGAAACCTTGAGAGGAACCAGACTCAACAGGGAACCCATCCTCATCTGGGTGATAACGGATAGCAGGGATTGATCTGCAGTCATACTGTGTGTTAGGAGGCTGGAAGTTCAATGTAACAATTGATGTCTTTAAGTTAATATGCAGTCAAGTTTGTTATTGGAGGATCAGGTAGACTGTAGAAAATTCTAGTCCTGAACTACTGAGTGACTGCAGTCACAAGTCGTAGAACAGCTGCATCAGCCGAGGCCAGGACCATCTTTGTGGTAAAGTGAAACCATCCCCAGTCACCACACACACAACAGACAACATGGGCCATCCATGACACAACATCTCCAACCAAAAGCATCAGGTCTGGATCATTGGCAGTTCAGGAGTGACATCTGTAGCTTTAAAGAGAGAGAGAGAGAGAGAGAGAGAGAGAAAAGAGCAGAGAGGAGCAAGTAGAAGAGAAGGTTAGAACAGTTGGGTATGGTCAAAGTCACGTAATGTATAAGGTGAATGTATATTTAGTGCAGAGTTAAATCAGCGACTCCGGCAGGACTAACTATGACATTATAAATAAAAGGGAGAGCCAGAAGGAAAAAAACCTGAGTGATCAATAAGCATGGGGAAGACAGCATCTAAACATACCAGTTCACCATAATACTCTTCGTCCATGAGTCCCCCAGATCTGCTCCTTTATCTAAGGCAAATATATTCACAAAAATGCTGCGCTAAATAAATAGAACACATGGTACTGACAAGCAGCCTGCATCCTTTAAGGTAGGCATGACAGACACTAGCAGTTCACTCAGGTACTATGATGCGAGACCGTTTAATGTGTTGTAGGTCAATAGTAGTATTTTAAAGTAAATGTAAAATTCCACTGGGAGCCAATGCAGTGTGGATAAAATAGGGGTAATGTGCTCTGGTTCTTCTAATCTTCTGGTTATAGTGCTTACTAGTGAGGGCACTGGCCGCCGCATTTTGGACTAACTGGAGCTTGTTTATGCACCTAGTTAAAATATCGAGACAATACGGTTTATCTAACCTAGAGGTGATAAAAACATAAACTATTTTTTCTGTATTGTGTGCTTCAAATGAAAGATTGGAATCTATAATCACACTCAGGTCTTTTACTGTTGCACTTGATGAAACAGAAAGACCATCCAGAGTTATAGTGTGTCCAAAAAGCTTACTTCCAGCTGCATATGGTCCTAGTACCAGAACCTCTATCCTGCCAGGATTAAGCAGAAGGGAGTTAATTAGCATCCAGTGTCTTATGTCCCCCACCCATTGCTTAACTTTATTAAGCTGGTTTTGCTGAAACATATAACTGTGTTGTAATGATCGGATTTGTAATTAATTGAGTTAACTAACTAATTAATCAAATTAACATTAAATTGGGGTCTTTTATCTAACTTCCGATGCGGTATAGGCCTTGAAAAGACAACAACAACAATTAACCAAAACCCAAAATGTATTACGTGGCAATGAAACAAAAACAGTGCACCAAAAAAACACAATATTTACAAAATTATATACAAATACAAAAAAGGTGTGTGTGTGTGGATGGAATGAAATGTCCATAGTCCGGGTTATTTATTAGTGTGTATGTGAGTGTGTGTAGCGGGATACCGGGATAATCCAACTTGGCACGGTATTCACTCTTCCTTGAAATAATTTCCATAAACAGCACTCTCTCACCATGATCTCTCCACCCAGAGTTTCTTCCCGGGTGCACTTTTATGCCCGATCACATGACCCGGCACGTCATTGGGATTCCCTCATGCTGCAGCTGCGCATGCTCGCGAGAGCTCAACCCCGGAACCGTTTCACTGACATCGGGACAAAATAAAACTTATCAGGTGTGATTATAAGACAACACTGTTTTACTTTTTTTTTTTGTAAAACTACTTAAAACAGTCTATATAAAAACCCTTTATGTGGCGGCGCTACAGTGTGTCATCAGCATAACAGTGGAAACTAATACCAGGCCTACAAATAATGTTACCCAGAAGAATCATGTACAGTGCAACCTTGGCTTGCGAGTAACTTGGTTTGCAAGCATTTTTCAAGACGAGCAAATCTTTTTTTTTTTTTTTTATAAATTTTAACTTAATAAACGAGCAAGGGGTTTGATATAAGAGTAGTATGCATGCTCTTTGTCTGCCGAATGCCACATGATCGCAACTGAGCCAATGGTTTTTCTCGCTCGCTGCAGGATTGTGGGTAAACGTCTCCAATGCTCAGTGTGCACGTGTAAGCAAATGCAATTGTCGTTAGAGAGGTTCCTTGTTAAAGATCCAGTTTCAAGAGTCTACCATGGAAATCTGAGAATCTGTTAGTGTGCGCGCACGCGCAAGTGTCTTTAGGGGAGTTCCTTGTTAAAGAAGTTTCCCCTCAGAGCAGTGTTTCCATTAGTGTGTATGTTTGTGAAAGTCATCCTACATGGTAGCCCTCTTCCTTCTCCACTCATCTTACTTAGCTTCACACATACATGCGCACAAACACACACACTAATGGAAACCCAGTTGGGATTCTTTTCAAAGGTAAAGTGCAGGTTCATTTGTTTTATTTTTACTTTATATTTTGTATTAATTATTTTATATGAATATTTTTGGGTTGTGAAACGAATCATCAGAGTTTCCATTATTTCTTACAGGAAAAATTCGCTTTGATATAAGATTGATTTGATATACTTCCGGAACAAATTTTGCTCACAATTTAAGGTTTTACCATAAAGAGCAAATAAGATCTGAGCCAGGAGGGGTTCGTTCCCTTAATACCTATTACATTTTCTAATCTATGAAGGAGAATATTATAATCAGGGGTGTCAAAGGCTGCACTAAGGAGATGCAACCCTGCATGAATAAAAATTATTAAATTTTTAGTTTGGTAATATAAAATAAATATAATTTTTCAAACTATATTTTTCCTCTTTCTGCTAGCTTTTGCCAGTTTACGTGTAACTATGCCTTTTAATATCACTTACATTGTTTAGGCAAGCATATACGTAGATGACACTGCTTATCATGCTAAACTTTAAAATGTATATGTATAATGTAAATGTATAAATCCTCATAATGTTTTTATGCCCAGTTTTGGATAGATTTAGCCTACGGTAGGTAATATATATTTTGCTCAGCTTTAGTTAGCTCATGATACTGCTCCTCTATAATGTGATTCAGCGCAAGCATTTCATCTCATGATAGCTAAACTACTGCCTTATCAACATAGATTCTGTTTACAAATAACTGCTCAAGTGAAAATGTTTGGAATGTGAAAATATTTATGCAAATGATGTCGGTTGATGGTGTTTGCTAATGTCTCAGGTGTAAATGTTTAAGTATGGTATTGTCATTAGTTATTAATGATGATTATAAAGATTAATACGACTATACAGTAGTTTCTTTTATTGTTATCAACATGCTTATGTGGTTTTTCTTTGTGTGACAGTGAACATGATCAGCCACCTGTTCGATAGAAAGCAAAGACAAACAAGCAGGCAAAATACAGAAAGCCGACCGTGTCATGGAAAACACGAACCGTTGATGACGCGGTTTCACCGACTCTGCGATTCCTTTCATTTTGAAAGTGGATGGACACACAATAAGTACCTGTCTGTTGTACCCTCTGTTCTGCTTGGGAATTGTTGTACTTTCTGTTCTGCTCCCCTTCCCAGGCGAGGGTGAAATCACAAGGCACAAAAGAACAAAGTCATTTCCATGTCTTACACATGTACTGACCTCAGGTGCCAGGAATGTTGCGACTGCTGGTCACAGGATCTGTGCACATGGCAAGGCAGGGTGTGGTAAGCAGCAAAATAAATGTTAGGTATGCGATGTTCACCTGTGTCTTTAGTTGAACAGGAACTGCTTTCTAGAGTGGCACAAAGATTTGTGACTGTGTATAGGGTGTAAGAGTGGGCTCCTGTATCCCTGTCCCTGTAAGTAGGTTATGCATAGGGTGTGAGAGTGGACTTTGCTTTTGTTATTTTGTCTGACGATCAACTACATCTACATAAATAAAATGAAGGTTTTGTCTGTAACTGTTTGAATGATATCTTTAGTTTTCATACACTGGACATGAGACACAGCATGGTGTACTCCAAAAAAAAAGCAAGTAGACTATGAAAACTGAACCTTCAAAGATGAACGTACAAATCAATGTATGTTTATTCTTCGTGTGGGAAGTTTAAAACCATAGTTTGGTATTTGCCTGAAGTTAAACCTCCGCCATAAATTAAATCAAAATGTTGAGTAGAAGTGAAGTTATGAGCAGTGACATGGCAATTTAGAAACCACAAGTTTTGACAGCGTACTGCGCATCTGTCAAACTGTGACCATTGGACAGAATTTACTGAATCTGAAACTTAGATCTCTGCCTAAAGTTTAACCTGCACCATCAGTGAAATCATACTGTGTAAAAGTGATGTCATGAACAGTTATGGGCCGGATTTAACAATCTACTCTAAAATGTAAACAAACACCTGCACCAATAGATATTAATTAGAAAAGATAAAGTGAATATTTTTACTGGGATTAGTTCATATTTTCACTGAAGTGGTATAAGTGAATTTTAACACGCTGGAGTCGTTTTAAGACAAAACTTCATCTTTATCTGATCAACTTTTTCCATTTCTCATCTGTGATTTAAACCGAACAGGGAGTGTATTTGTCTGACCTCCAAAGAAGTACAACTTGGTGTAAACAAGGCGTAAGAACTGGGCTCACATATTCCTCTAGACCAGTTTGTGTTGAATACAATTTCATCAGACTTTAGACATTTATATGTTTATAAGCAACTGAAAAATGCACAAATATCAGACTGAATGATGGGGTATAATGATGCATCATGTATAAAGAAATGTTCAACATGAGCATTTAATTAATTATATATTTAGTGCTAATGAACTGCCGAAGCGCTCTCTAACAGCAATAGTCCTCTGTAACTGAAATCGCTACAACAAAGATGACGCCAAGGTGGCCGAGGCACACACACACACACACACACACACACACACACACACACACACACACACACACTGGTAGAGCATGATCGTGATTAACATGCAGCCATAGTGAGAAATGAATAGGTGGTAGAGGTTTGGTTTGTAACCCGGTGTGGTGTGTTAGAGCCGAACAAATACGCCTACATCCTGGTACGGCATGCGTACTTTACACCTCTTCTCTTCTTAAAGTTTTACACTCAACTAATTTAAAGTAGAATGAATAAAATAAGCTGATTAATATATCACCATACACACACACATACTTTTTTTTGTTTTGTTTAGGAGGAGAAAAAAGAAAGCACATGGACACTAAACATGATGTACAGCTCATATATACCTTATGTACACCTGTGTGTGTGTGTGTGTGTGTGTGTGTGTGTGTGTGTGTGTGTGTGTGTGTGTGTGTTTGGTGGCAGCACTCCAGCGTTACCTTTTCTACTGCAACCGCTACATGAACCACATGCAGAGCCTGCGCTTCGAGCACAAGCTGTACGCGCAGGTCAAGCAGAAGATGGAGGAGATGCAGTAGCACAACATGTCGTGGATCGAGGTGCAGTTCCTGAAGAAGGACGTGGACGTGCTGTGCCAGTGCCGATCCACGCTCATGTTCACCTACGTCTTCACCTTCTACCTCAAGAAGAACAACCAGTCCATCATTTTTAAGTTAGTCCAGAATGCAGCAGTCAGTGTCCTCACTAAAACCAGAAGATATCTGTACCTCTCACCTATTTTATCCATACTGTATTATTATTACTATATTAATAAATAATCTTAAAATATCTTAAAATAATATGTTTGACCTACAGAATAAACAATTCATTCTGTCGATCACCAGATGAGGATGGGTTCCCTGGTGAGTCTGGTTCCTCTCAAGGTTTCTTTCTATTACCATCTCAGGGAGTTTTTCTCGCCCTCGGCTCATTCATCAGGGACGATCTGATCATTATAATGTACAGTGGAACCTTGGATTGCAAGCATAATTAATTCTGTAATCGTGCTTGTATATCAAACAAATTTCCCTCATAAGAAATAATAGAAATTCAGATGATTTGTTCCACAAAAATATTCACATAAAAGTAATTAATACAAAATATAACATAAAAAAATTAACCTGCACTTTACGAGACTAGAGAGGAAAGGAGGAGGAAGGGGGCTACTGTGTAGGATGACTTTCACTCACACTTGTGTGTGTGCGTGCACAAACACACTAATGGAAACAATGCACTATTGGGAAACTTCTTTAACAAAGAACCTCTCTAGTGACACTCGCGCATGAGCGCACACACAAGAGTCTGGATCTTTAACAAGGAACCTCTCTAATGACGCTTGCTTTTGCTTTATGCGCACACACACACATGGTCACAATGTTGTAGTAAACAGTACACGCCTGCGCGGATGTTGACTATACAGGTGATACATGCGCACTGAGACTGAGCGTGGGAGGCGATTACGCACAATCCTGAAGCGCGCAAATGAGAAGAACCATTGGCTCAGTTGTGGATTATTCAGTGAAACAGAGGCTCTGCTGAAAAAGTTGATCATTTCAGTAACTTTCCCCTCAAATAAAAGGTCTTTCTGAGTGCTACAGTATAATTTAGTTGTTTTGCTATGGACACACAACCATCACTTTCATGAACCCAGTTCTGTGTTTAAAATGGGCTGTGATGTTTATTCCATGTTGATGTGTTAAAGTCAGAGTGGACGATCTTGAGTGTCCTGAACAGAGTGCGGACTGAACTCAACCCCACTGAACCATCACCTTTGGGATGAACTGGAACTGGAACCTGCTACACATCCCAAGATCAGGTGTAGTTCCAACTTAAAATAGTCCTGATTCATTTGAGATTCTGAAGCGTCGACTCACTGAGAAGTTTCCTACATCATTGTGTCCACAAATAGTTTAAAAAAGGGGCCATGTAGCAAAAAAGATAGTTAGCAATGATCATTCAAAGAGTAACACTGGTCTAATAGGCAGAAGTGGAAAATAAGCCATGATCAAATCATGATGTGTAATAAATTATGAACAAACGCGTAAATAAAGAATAAACAGAGGCCTGGCAGGCACTGCAGTGATGCCAAAACAGTTGCAAGCAGTTTTCTTTCCTTTTTATTTTTTAAGCGTTTTTTGAAGCCAGAAAGTTGTCATGTTAAATGAAAATTGTTTTGTGTGATTGTGGGTAGTCCTGTCCTGTAGTCGTGTTCCTGTAAAAAAAATAAAAAAATAAAAAAATAAACTTTTTACTCTTTAGCCTCTAGACATGTTAAACTCCAGCGCTCCTGTATAACTCTGTGTTGCCGGACGTCACACTGAGAACGCTGTGCTGTGTTTCTGTTCTGGTGTGAAGGTCATGAGGAGGAACGTGGTCCTGTCCGTGGTTTTCGAGATGCGGGATCGCAGAGTGGTCTTCTGGGTTTTTACCTGTGGAGCATCTCCGAGGTCTTCAGATGAGTGAGTACGTCTGGAGAAACATGTGTAGGTGTTCAGGTCAGAACTTTAAAGGTGTGTGTGTTTGTTTGTGTACACAAAAGGTTTGTGTTTCCCATGCTGAGTCTCGATGCCAAGTTCAGGACGCTGGTCTGTCTCCTCATGTTTTCAGTGAGACTGAACTTCATCTCCTTGTGCACCAAATCAGTGTGTTGCAGGTCACATGATCTCTATATGTATGAATTGAGGTTGTTGTTTTTTTAATTTACAGGATTTTTCATAAACATTTGGGGATCCCAAGCAGAAGATCCCTGAGACTGAACCGGCACACAGTGATCATAAACAACAAGACACATGACAATCAGACAATGCAGTTATTTATTTACTTGGACAAAGAATTAGTCTTAACAGATTTTAAATATTATAATTTATTAGCACAATTTACAGACTGTAAAAAAGCACTGCTTCTACGTAAACATTTTGTATTTCATCTAAATCGTCTCGAGGCTTTGTGGCCCGCAGTACAAGAGCTCACTATGGGAAGTGTCTGCGGACTTTGATGTCTTCAGCCGAGTCCAGCACACAGGCTCGTCTCCGATAGTGAGACAGCAGTTTGCGCCACAGCCCGCTGCAGTTCAACAAGTCACGATTACCTGCGAAATATAAAGAATGTTCTGTCGCTATCTGCTGATGGCTAAAGTATTTTTTACAAATTATCATAAAGTGTTTTATATTTCAGACAAAATGTCAGGTGTGTGTGTGTTTGAAGTTGAAACGCAGACTGTGGGTTATCTTATTTCTCTCTAAGATGAATTCCCTTCCCCAGGCCTCCTCCATCATTCTAAAACTCTAAGTACTCTAACAAACACATTGAAAGTAAATCATGGTACATTATGGATCCATTGTGTTCTCCAGTTTACATCATCAGCACACAAATATCATCATTGTGATAATCCTGATGTATTTTTTTACCCATGATATTTTTAAATTTAGGTCAAGACCAGAATATTGAACAGAAGGTTGATCAGACATTAAAAGTTTCCCCAGATGTATAAATGTGTGTATGAGTGCACGTGATTGGCTGCTGCAACCTGGTTAATAAAATCTCATCTAGCCTTCTCGGACCTCAACTTAACTTTTTGGAGAAACCGCGAGTTTCTTCGTCTAAACGGAATCCAGGTCCAAACGGCTAAACTCTGACTCAGGTACGCTATAATGGATACTATGCGGCTTGTGCAGTGTGTGGACTGCAGGATGTTTAGACATTCTTCCTCCGTCGTTAGTGGTAACTTTATTTGTGATAGGTGTGTGTTAGTTAGCACTCTGACGGAGAAGATATCAGCATTAGAGAAGCGCATCAAGACTTTAGAGAGGGTTAGAGAGCGGAAAGTCTGGGTGCCGCAGGCGGAGATAACCAGCCCCCGACTCCGGCATTAGAGCCCTAACAGCGGGGCGAGTGGGTGACGACTCGTTCAGCCAAAGCTAACGCTAAGGCTAGCCCACCGGAGCACACCTCTTCTGTGCTTCACGTGTCCAACAGGTTTGCTCTCCTCAGTGATGCACCCGCTGAGAAGCCTGAAAAAGCTCTGGTTATAGGAGACTCTATACTGAGGCATGTGACATTAGCTAGGCCTTTAGGGGCACCAGCGGCAGTGGTCAGGTGTATCCCGGGAGCCAGAGCACCAGACATAGCAGGTAATCTTAGGGCTCTAGGACAACATAGGTTCTCTAAGATAGTGGTACATGCTGGAGCTAATGATATACGCCTTCGTCAGTCAGAGGTTAGCAAGAGTAACCTTACAGAGGTGTTTAAACTAGCGAAGGCGATGTCCGATGAAGTAGTTTGCTCTGGCCCCATCCCAATGAGACGTGGCGACATAGCTTACAGCAGGTTATGGTCACTGAACCGCTGGATGTTCAGGTGGTGCTTGGAAAATAACGTGGGCTTTATAGACAACTGGAGAGGCCTAGTTAATATGTGACAATCCAGAGCCCAGGCAAGGGAGCAGACAGACTGGCTAAATCAACCGTCTGCTAGGTGCATAGAGTCGTCACTCAGTGTTCATCATATTGAGACTGTGTCTGTTCCCCGAGCTAAACATAAATTTCGACTCAGAAAGTCTGTTTTAGTAATTTAATTAATATGGTTACCACAAACTCAGATCACACCGAATGCGCAGCCGGCACCTCTGACCTCTCGCATCTAAAACAGTTATTGTTAATGAAACTATCACAGATCAGGAGTTTGATATATTATGTTTAACAGAAACCTGGATTAAACAGGATGAGTATTTAGCTCTAAATGAAGCTAGTCCTCCTGGATACAGCTACATACACCAGCCACGGCTAACTGGTAGAGGAGGAGAAGTCACAGTTATTTCCAATGATAATATGTCTAACGTACAAAAACACGGACACAAATTTAATGCATTTGAAGTTCTCTATAGTAACATAAAAAGTGTAGCTACAAATATTAAGTTCCCTTTCAAAAGCTACACTCGATGCTGCGTGAAAACGCTATGGGAACGAGAATACCAACGCCGCCGCACTGCAAGTGTCTGGACCCCCAGGTTGTGTAGCGTTCTAGGTCTCAGACCTAGCTCTGGGATGCTGACTCAAGGATCCGCGAACCCGGAGTAGCATTGACATCCAGACTATAAAATCTAACAAACATGTGTTGAGAGGACCAGCCCGCCGTATCACACACCTGCTGCAGGGGGACGCCTCTTGCCAAGGCAATCGATGAGGCAATCCCCCTGGTTGAGTGAGCCCTGATTCCCAGAGGCAAAGTGTGACCACGTGCCTCATAGGCTAGGGCAATAGCATCTCTCACCCAGTGTGACAGAGTCTGTCTAGTGGCAGGGCCCCCCCCGGTTGCGACCCCCATGGCAAATAAAGAGCTGCTCTGACTTACGCCACTGGCTAGTGAGATGGATGTAGATCCGAAGAGCACGTACTGGACACAGTAAGTGAAGTCTTTCCTGCTCCAGAGCTGTGAAAGGCAGAGGACAGAAGGCTTCGAGAACAACTGGGTGCATGGTCGAGAATGGAACCTTGGGAAGATAGTTCGAGTGAGGATGCAGAATAGCTTTGACTAGCCCAGGGGCAAAGTCTAGGCAGGATGGGGAGACTGACAGAGCCTGCAGATCCCCAATCCTCTTCAAAGAAGTAATAGCCATAAGAAAAACCATCTTAAGAGACAGAAGGCTGACAGGCGCTGACTCTAGTGATTCGAAAGGGGTGTCAGCCAGGCCTTAGAGTATGATAGCTAAGTCCCATGAAGGGACTGTCGCTCTAGTGGGCGGCTTCAACCGTTTAGCTCCACGAATAAAACAGGCAACTAAATGGTGCTTTCCCACAGAAACCCCATCATTCAGAGCGTGACAAGCCGAAATAGCGGCTACGTATGTTCTGAGAGTACTAGGGCATAAGCCCGAGGACAACTTTTCTTGCAGAAACTCCAGCACTGAAATAATCTGGCAGTGAACTGGGTCTACATGTCTTGCCATGCACCAATTTTCAAATACACTCCATTTGAGGGCATAAGTTCTTCTAGTGGAGGGAGCCCTGGCACTTAAAATGGTTTCAATTACGCTGGCTGAAAGCCCAGCATGTCTTAGATCGTCCCGTTCAGGGGCCAAACATGAAGGTTCCAGAGCTTGCGCCGGGGATGAAGTATTGTCCCCTGCACCTGAGACAGAAGATCCCTCCTCACTGGAATCACCCAGGGTGAGCCGTCGAGGAGAGATATTAGATCCGAGAACCACACTCTGGTTGGCCAATGGGGCGCTATCAATAAGAGGCGCAAACCCTGTTGACGGACCCTCGCCAGGACTCCTGGGAGCAGAAGTATAGGTGGAAACGCATAAATTCGTAATCTGGGCCACGTGTGGGCCATTGCGTCCAGACCCAGGGGAGCTGGAGGAGTCAGAGAGTAGTAAAGGGGGCATTGTGCTGCGTCTTGTGAGGCAAAGAGGTCCACCTCTGCTACGTAAAATCTTTCCCAGATTTGACTGACTACTCCGGGGTGGAGTTTCCATTCCCCATGTTTTACAGCTTGTCTGGATAGCAAGTCTGCTCCTACATTCATATGCCCTGGAATGTAAATCGCCCTGAGGGACAGGAACTTGTCCTGTGCCCAAAGCAGAACCTGGTGCGCTAGCTTGTTCAAGCAGCGCGAGTGCAGTACACCCTGGCAATTTATGTACGAGACTACCGCAGTGCTGTCCACCCGCACTAGGACATGGTAGCCTCTCAACTGCTGGAGGAAGTGTTTCAGGGCCAGAAACAGAACCATCATTTCAAGGCAATTGATGTGCCACGCGAGAAGATGACCTCTCCAGCTCCCTTGTGCTGGATGGCCATCCAAGACTGCACCCCAGCCCATGAGGGAAGCGTCTGTCGTTAGCATCTTGCGACGACAAGACGGACCTAGAGTGGGACCCAAAGTCAGAAACCGGGGTCTGAACCACATAGAAAGGGTACGAAGCCCCCGGCGCGTAACCCTTATTAGCCTCTGGGGGTTGGCCCTTGAATGAAACCCCCTGTCTCTTAGCCACAGCTGAAATGCTCTCATGTGCAGAAGGCCCAAAGGTATCACCATGGACACACCTGCCATGAGGCCTAAAGATTTCTGAAAGTGATGAACAGTGACCTTCTGGCCTAGCTTGATTTCCTTCAGAGTGTTGAGCTGTGCTCGCATTGTGACCGAATCCCATGTGACACCCAAATATGTTGTCCTCTGAACAGGAAGAACGCTTTTTGTGGCGTTGAGTCTCAATCCTAAAGAATGAAGATGGGCTAGGACGACATCCCGATGTCGAAGCGCTAGCTCCTGAGACTGGGCCAGAATCAGCCAGTCGTCAATGTAATTAAAAATACGGATGCCCTGGAGTTGTAAAGGAGCCAGAGCTGCATCCATGCATTTTGTATATGTGCGGGGTGACAGAGCTAGGCCAAATGGAAGGACCCGATACTGGTAAGCTTCGCCCCCGACAGCGAACCTCAGGAGCTTCCTATGCTGTGGCAATATTTCTATATGGAAATATGTGTCCTTGAGATCGATTGTCACAAACCAATCCTCTGGTTGGATTGGAGAAGCAATCATTTTGACAGTCAACATTTTCAATCTGGATTTCGTTTGTTTTTTTGTTGGCTATCCTGAAGTGTGGCAGGAGATGCCCGAACACCCAACTTTTCGTTGGAGACCGGCGCTCCCCGAAACACCAGTGGTGGCGGGGATTGAACACCGACCTCCTGGGAGTGCCAGCGAGGAGGCCCTTTTTTGTGATGAAAATCCAGGCGCCCCTCCCTGGGGGGAGAGACCTCCACGGCCCCAGGCGCACAAGCCTCAGGGCTTCTTCTTTGAAGAGAGAAAGCTCCTCAGATACGCTCTCTTTGAGGAATATTTTTGAGAAGAGCGGCGAGCCCCACCCCAGTCTTTACGAGGGGGTGCGTGGCTGGTCACGCTCTCCTTCTGCACCTCACGCCTGATAGGGGCCAGACCTGGCCGGGTGGTCGACGGTCCCGGTTCTTGAGCACGGCGGGGAAGGAACCTCCCAAAGGCCTGTTCATATAGCTTCGCCTCCCGAAACCTAGTGGTGACGGAACTAACAGCGTCGCCAAAGAGGCCGGAAGGCGAGACGGGGGCATCAAGGAGGACAGCTCGATCCTTATCCTTGATGCCCGTGAGGTTCAGCCACAGATGCCTCTCCGTGGATACCACGGACCGTCTGCTTGGTTGCACGGAGAGACAGGTCTGTGGCTCGGCACAGCTCTGTCATCAATAACCCTGCCGGTGCTCAGGTCCTTCAGCAGGTCAGCCTGGTAGGCCTGCAAAACCAACATGGTGTGCAGTGAAGCGCCCGCCTGACCTGCTGCCTGAAAAGCTTTCCCCACCGTCTCTTCTATCTGGGGCATCATCATATAACCGCGTGCTTTCGCATCAACAATATTCAAATAAGTCGAAGACGATGGCACAAAAACACGCGATGAATACGGCATGCTCCATGAAAGAGTTAATTCATCATAGAGGTCACCAAAGAAGGGGAGAGAGAGACGTTGAGGCTCCTCCCACCAGCCACCCGACAGAAACCTGTCATCCAATCTCGAATGCTTGGGGGAATCTCGCTTCTGCGGCCAGTCGATATGCAATCGCTCGACCGCACGCGTTATAACCTCTAATAATTCCTCATAAGCTCTGTCAGCACTGGAGGAGCGTTGTGAGGAGGCTACTTCCATGGAAGCGAGAGAGGAGGATTCTTCCGCTCCTTCACAAGAAGCGTCGGAGTGTCGCTTGCGATGCGGAAGCTAAAACTTCCTGACCCGGAGAGAGTGAGAGAGAAATTGGAAATTCCGTCTTGCACGCGTCTACCAGATCAGCACGTGAGCCCCAGGAATGCGCCGCGGCTCGCGGTGCGCGAAGCACCTTAATAGGGAGAAGATCACAGTACTCACAGTCTCCCTGAAGCCCGAGGCGAGCGTGTTCTTCCCCCAAGCACTCGAGCTCGCCCTTCGAAAGAGATCTATGGCACGGAGGCATGAATCTCTTAAGCAACTCCGCCATATCGGTGAGTTAATGCTGTTATTTTACTTTTTATTTTTGCTTTCGTTATGGCTTATACATGCATTTTGTCCTGAAGACAAAAAGATCTGAGGATGTTTCCGGTTCACTACTATTTATAACCTGCAGGAGCACTTTATTTGGTGACGTCATGCCTGGCAGAGGTTATAAGCCAAGGTATTCGGCAGTTTTGACATGCACAGGCTTCACAACAAAGAGATGTTCCCATAGCGTTTTCATGCAGCATCGAGTGTAGCTTTTGAAAGGGAACAGCATTTATGTCCATACTTGTAACGGGTACTGTTTGTGGGACGAAGGAGTGGCATGATAGAGGTGAAAGTGATCAAAAGGGTTTATTGAGAACACAAAACAGGGAACCAAAAGAACAGACATGAACTTTAACCCAGAATGAACTAAACATGGAGCTACACTGAACCAGACATTACAAACTGAGAGACAGACAGACTAGGAGACAGACCGACTAGGAGAACACGGAGGCCGGAAGAACATGGAGCAAGGAAGAACATGGAGCAAGGAAGAACATGGAGCAAGGAAGAACATGGAGCAAGGAAGAACATGGAGCAAGGAAGAACATGGAGCTAGGAAGAACATGGAGCTAGGAAGAACATGGAGCTAGGAAGAACATGGAGCTAGGAAGAACATGGAGCTAGGAAGAACATGAAGCAAGGAAGAACATGGAGCTAGGAAGAACATGGAGCTAGGAAGAACATGGAGCTAGGAAGAACATGGAGCAAGGAAGAACATGGAGCTAGGAAGAACATAGAGAACAGGGAGAACACAGAGCCAGGGAGAACACAGAGCCAGGGAGAACACAGAGCCAGGGAGAACACAGAACAAGGAGAACACAGAACAAGGAGAACACTGAGCCAGGGAGAACACAGAGTCAAACAACATACCAAAACAACCAGTAACCCAAACCAAACAGAGAACAAACAGTAACCCAGGACGAACAGATGCAAGACCAGACTAAACTGAACTCAGGAACATTTATAACAAACACTAATTTGCAACCTCAGTTCAGGTGAGCGCCACATCACCTGACCGAGGTGCATTCTGGGACATGGAGTCCACCAAAACAACAAATGAAAACAAAACACAAAATGGAGTCTGTGGGCGATTTGGCGCCCTCTATGGGTGATCCCCTGACAATACTGGACTCAGTAGGAGTAAATCAATGTGTAGTAGGACCCACTCATAAATCAGGATATTATCCTTCGGATTAAGTATAAGAAATTTATTCACAATTCCACTGTATATAACTTCCACTGAAGTTATCTCAGCTCTCTATGTTGTCTCAATTAAAGTGTGTCATAGTAATAATGTACGCACAGCGCAGCGCTACCATATTAAATGTACATTTACATCAACTACTACACAGAGCTTTACAGTAATCTCCCACAGTTACCAACTTTGATTGGCCTGCCATCTGACTCCACAGAACTGGATCAGGCGACTGAACATTTTGAGTCAACATTTCGTTATACCTTAGATAAGGTAGCTCCAGTTAAAAGGAAATTGATTAGAGATAAGAAACTTGCTCCCTGGTACAATGATCACACGCGCAGTTTAAAACAGACTGCACAGAAATTAGAACGTAAATGGCATAAAACCAAATTGTTAGTATTTCAAAGAACATGGAAGGAGAGCATCCTGAACTATAAAAAGCTCTTAGTGTAGCTAGATCAACGTATCCCTCTACTCTTATAGAAAATAACAAAAATAATCCTAGATTTTTATTTAATACTGTAGCCAAATTAACCAGAAATAAGACCACGGCAGAAATCTCAACAACCACAACATACAGTAGTGAGGACTTCATGAACTTTTTAAATAATAAAATTGTAAACATTAGGAATAAAATTGAGGCCGCAGTATCTGAGTGAACTGCTAGTGTTTTACGATTCGCCACTCCTAGTTCGATCAAAGGATGCAGGCTGCTTGTCAGTATCGTGTATTATAAAAACTACAGCAGGGGGCAGAGCTTTTTCTTACAAAACCCCAAAGTTATGGAATGGTCTTCCTATTAATGTTCGGGACTCAGAGACAGTCTAGGCTAAAAACCTATTCATTTAACCAAGCATTTTGTAAGTAGATTAGCCTTAGGTAAAGGAGCAGATCTGGGGGACTCATGGACGTAGAGTATTCTGGTGAACTGGTATGTTTAGATGCTTTCTTCCCCACTCGCATTGATCACTCAGGTTTGTTGACGGTGAGGTGATTGCTTGCTTTACATCTCAGTTCCCCCTCATGTCTGTGTTTCCTTCTGTCTCCTCCCTTTTAGATATACTGTTATAGTTAGTCTTGCCGGAGTCCCTGCTTGCACTCTACACTAAATATACATTCACCTTATACATTATGTGACTGTGACCATACCTAACTGTTATCTCTCCTCTTCTGCCCCTCCCCCCTCTCTCTTTCCCTCTCTCTGTCATCATGTCGTTCCTGAGCTGCCATTGATCCAGACTCCCTCTGCCCACTGGACCTGCCTGACTCATCCTGGTGCCCCGCTTCTGGTTGGAAATCTCATCACATGGATGTCCCGTATGTCTTTGGAACGTCCGATGTCTGGGGACGGTTTCACTCTACTAGGTGTCAGGGTTAACCCCTAGAGGGCGTCTGTCGCCCAGAGACTCTTTGTGTTTTTTTTGTAGTTTATAAGTAGACTTCATTTCCCAGGATGCAACTTGGTCAGCTGATGGGAGCATTCGCCTGAACCGAGTTGGCTCATCAGTTTGAGTATATGTTGCTGTTTAAGTTCAGTTTTTTGTCTTGCATTTGTTGGAAAAGTTTTGTGTCATGCTGGTTAGTTAGTCAGGTAGTTAGTTAGTTTTAAGTCAGTCTAGTTTAGTTCATAGTTCTTTGGTTAGTGTTTTTGCAGACCTCGTGTTTAAATTATGTCCATGTAAAGCCATGAAAAATTTATGTTTTATTTTTTTATTATTAAAAACATCTTTAAATGTCTTAACCTCTGTGCCTTTGCCTTCACAGCCCTGACAGAATGCTAGACCAGTACAGTGGCATAACGGAGGGGCCTCCCCATGATATTCTTCTGGGGAGAGGGCTGTGATGATGACGCCGTGGGAAGCAGACGTTTTGGGCAGTTGGCTTGCCATCGGGCGCAACTCCACGGTGCACGCAGGAGCGAAAGGAGGGAGATCCTGCAGAGCGTTATGGGGAGAGACTGGATGGGGTGAGCTAAGGGAGCAGCCGATCTAGGATGGCAACCGGCTTGCCATACGACGCACGCCGTTCAAAAATGGCGCAGCTCGGGGTGATGTGAGTCCCTGCACCAACCATGAGGTACGGGCCAGGAGGTCTATGTGTGGCAGTGACCAGGCTGAAGAGGAACCCCAGACTGAATGGCATTGGAGGGAGGAGGGCGAGATGTATCGGTGGACGGTAGAATCCCAACAGCGTGCAGGTGAAGATATCATAAATATCTACATGTTCTGTGCAGGGTTTATATGCACACCTGCATATAAACCCTGAGGGAGCAGGTGGAACAGCTCCAGGGTCTGCTCACCCAGCTTAGCCTCAGTGGAGGCCCAGACCTGCCAGTTAGCCTCAGTGGAGGCCCAGACCTGCCAGTTAGCCTCAGTGGAGGCCCAGAAAGGCCAGTTAGCCTCAGTGGAGGCCCAGACCGGCCAGTTAGCCTCAGTGGAGGCCCAGACCGGCCAGTTAGCCTCAGTGGAGGCCCAGACCTGCCAGAGAGCCCCGCTGAGGGCCCAGTTGACCCAGAGAGCTCGGCACTGCTTGAACCACTGTTTGCCCCTTCGGCCAGCTTCGTGGCCATCTTGCCAGCTCCTCTGCCCTGTTTCGGCGACTGTGAGCTTCCTCCACTGCCCAGCCTGGACGGCAGCGGGCTCCCTTCGAGCCCGGCTTCGGCGGCGCCCCAGTGCTCGCTCTGCCGCCCGGCTTCGACGACGCCCCAGTGCTCGCTCCGCCGTCTGGCTTCGATGACCTTCGATGGGGGGGAGGAATCTTGTCTGCCCTGCATGCCCTGCCACCCTGCCCAGAGGACACGATTGGCAACCCTCTGTGTAAGGTGGCCAGACACCTTGGGGGGGATGCCCTGGACCTCCGGTGGCGCCTTTTGAGGGGGGGGGGGTTATGTCAGGTTTAACCCCTAGAGGGCGACTGGCGTCCAGAGACGTTTTTGTGCTTTTTTGTAGTTTATAAGTAGACTTCATTTCCCAGGATGCACCGCGGTCAGGTGATGGGAGCGCTCACCTGAACCGAGTTGGCTCATCAGTTTGATTATATATTGCTGTTTAAGTTCAGTTTTTTGTCTTGCATTTGTTGGAATAGTCTTGTGTCATGCTGGTTAGTCAGTTAGTTAGCTTCAAGTCAGTCTAGTTTAGTTTTCTTTGGTTAGTTTATGTAGACTCTTTTTTAATTTATGTTCATGTAAAGTCTGTTTGTTTATGTTTTGTTTCTTTATTATTAAAAACATCTTTAAAAGTCTTAAGCTCAGTGCCTATGCCTCATCTACAACAACAACACCTTCACATTCCTGACACTAGGAAGACAGTTCTGGCCTCGACTGATGTTGATAGCTGTTTCTCTGAAGACTTGGCTGCAGTCGCTCGATAGTTCAGGACAGGAATTTCCTACAAGTCTACCTGAGCCTCCAATATCTACCTGGACTCTATATTAACATCAGTTAACATCTGTTATAACAACTGTTATAATGAACTGCCTGGCACCTAACACACAGTATAAATGCAGATCAATTCCTGCTTTCTGTTCACCCAGATGAGGATGGGTTCCCTGTTGCGTCCGGTCCCTCTGAAGGTTTCTTCCTCCTGCCATCTCAGGGAGTTTTTCCTTGTCATTGTCGCCCTCGGCTTGCTCATCAGGGACTATCTGACTATCTGACCATTTTTGATTCGTACACATTCACATTTCATACAAACTTAAAGCTGCTTTGCGATGATGACAATTGTTAAAAGCGCTATACAAATAAAATTGAATTGAATTTAAATTATCTGTAACATTTTTCAGGTGGGTGTTTTCTTTGTTGTGGTTGATGTTTTACCCAGAATGCAGAGTCCATCCTGAGCACGCGTGATGGCCACGTTGACCTGGTTTGGGTCGGTGATGAAGCCGAGTTTCTTTCCCAGCCATCCTTTACTGATGTACGTCTCTTTTTCTATCTCAGAAAATGGACACGATCGAACTGTAGAGAGTATTACATAACGCCACTCGCTTCCTACAAACACACACACACACACACACAAACACACACACCATACTGTATATTATCATGCATATATTTACAGTGTCATGAAATTTTTTTTTCATATTTGTGAAATTTTAGTGATTGAGATCATCAAACAAAAATTTTCATATTACACAAAAATAACCTGAGTAAATACCAAATGTAGTTTTTAAAAGATGATTTCATTTATAAAGGAAAAAAAATGTTCAAACATACCTGGCCATTTGTGAAAAATTATTTGCCGCCTAAGCCTAATAACTGGTAGTACAATTGCAATCAAGCGGTTGTGATACCTGACAACGACTTTTTCACAATGCTGTGGATTTTGGCCTACTCTTATTTTTTCAGAATTATTTTAATTTAGCCACATTAAAGGGTTTTCGATTAAATTGTATTTGTATAGCACATTTAACATTGGCCATTGTGGCAATGCAGCTTTATAGAATCAAAATAAAATTATGGAAATGTGCGAAAATGTGAATAAGTCAGAATGATCAGATTGTCCCTGATGAGCGAGCCGAGGGCAACGGTGCTGAGGGAAAAAACTCCCTTTTTGCTGAGATGGTAATAGGAAGAAACCTTGAGAGGAACCAGACTCAACAGGGAACCCATCCTCATCTGGGTGATAACAGATAGCAGGGATTGATCTGCACTCATACTGTGTATTAGGAGGCTGGAAGTTCAGTATAACAGATCATGAACAGCTTGTTTAATGAGCTCAATTGGGTTTAAGTCCAGACTTTAACTATGCCACTCATTCTCACTCACTCATCGTCATTACCGCTTAATCCTGTATTCAGGGTCACAAGGGGCCTGGAGTCTATCCCAGGAGACTTAGGGCACGAGGCAGGATACACACTGGACAGGGTGCCAATCCATCGCAGGGCACATAGACATACACACACACTCATTCACACACTACGGGCAATTTGGGAACCCCAATTAGCCTAACCTCCATGTCTTTGGACTGTGGAAGGAAACTGGAGTACCCGGAGGAAACCCACCAAGCACGGGGAGAACATGCAAACTCCATGCACACAGAGACGGGAATCGAGCCTGGCCGGGGATCGAACCCGGACCCTGGAGGTGCAAGGTGACAGTGCTAACCACTACACCACCGTGCCGCCACCATGCCATTCCAAAATCTTAATTTTGTTGTTTTTTGAGCCATTCAGACATGGACTTGCTGGTGTGTTTCGAGTCATTGTCAAGCTGCATACCCCAAGTGCACTAGAGTTTGAGGTCACAAACTGATGGCCGGACATTCTTGAGGATATTGGAATCTGAAATTCAGTCTGGATGTTGCTCGTGTTGTAAATGACACACAAACAGGCATACAGTAGTCCATTTTCATTAACTGTAACACCAGTGTGTTCCAGTGTCACACTGAGATGAGCTGTCATCTTACAGAGTAATTAATCACTGCAAAGTCTTTTTACAGTTAAGTTAGCACAGCTGGAAATCCTTGGTCTGGTTAAGGAAGCAATAAAACCTGCCTCCTTTGGACTTCTTAATATTTTATTGTTGTGAGAAATTAACAAGCACTAAACATCAACGACAGATGAATTTAAGCTTTAATCAAAGACAAGACCATTTGGTGCAGAACAAATTAAAAAGATGTCAGAAGAGAGTTTGATGCCTGCTGTTGTGCATGGTGGAGGAAATGGTGCTGGTGCTCTTGTGGTGCTTTTGTGATGGTAAAGTGGGAAACCTGTTAAGAGTAGTCTTAAATAAGGCACCATGTTTTTAGACACCATGCAGACCTACTTATAAAAGAGAAATCATTAGGTCTGAAGGCTTCATTAGGGCAGCAGGTGGACATGGGAGGGAAAAGCCAAATGTGTATGCAGTGCTAAAGGAAGCATTCAGTGATTTTTTTTTTCAGAATACCTTAACTACCTAACAGCTGGAATGCCTGTAAGGCTGTAACACTACAAATGGAGGATTCTTCAATAAGTGTGAAATTTGAAGCGATAAAGTATTGAATTCAAGCAGAAATAATCGTCATTGCTCACTTTTCCAATGGCTTGACCCCATTTTCTGTCCCTTCTGTTCATTTCATAATTATTCAATGAATAAACCTGTGATTTTTTTCTCAGAAAATTGAAAGTGAATTCAAAATTTTGAAAGTGATTGATTACTTTACAGTAGTGCATGTTGTGTGAAGTACTGATTAAAACCCACCTTGGCTTTTCATGATTGTACAAACGCTGACATCCTGAACAGCCTGGTTTTTCTTCTGCCCCAACATCTCCTTGATTTTACACATCTGTGCGTTGTAGGGGGTGAGAATGGCGATGTCCTCTGGTTTCACGCCACACTGACGGACTAACAGGTTTGCAACCCGGACCTGATTTGTGTAACAGGAGAATGGTGATGAGCAAATGTGTTAGCATAGTTGCTAACACTCTTCTTATAAAGAATTTTGCCTCAGTTAACGAAAGTAGCTTTCACTCTGTTTACCGCTTGCTCCGCCTCCTGTTTGTTGGCGGCTGAACGTTCATTTCCAGCTGCTGTGGAAACGACTAAACTGATCTCCTCTCCTTCAACGTGACCGAATAGGATGGCAGTCGGGGTGTCGTTTCTGTCGAGTAAAAGGCAGGTTCTCCGCTTGGGTCCAGTCCTCAGTTTCCCTCCGTAAAACTCCTCTGAAGGGAACTCACAGATATGCTCATGCTAAAGAAGACAAAAGCTTGATTATGTTTATATTAAAGGGGTGAATTAATTGACAGCACTTATTTTTGTGTATCCTTTCACCATTCTGTACTGTGTGTCTAGCATCAATGCCCTGTCCATATATCGCTCAAAGAGGGACTTCTCCATGCCAAGCTCCTTCACACGGGCACAGGTCACGATTGGCCGAATCTGTTTGTGATCACCCAAAAGCACGATCTGTAAAAAAAGAAAAATAGATACGTATAATCTAACACTATAGTTTCATACTTTAATAGACTATAACATTGTCTAAAGAAGAAAACTGAAGATGTTCAAACTTAATTCAGGATATACAGTAGGGTGAACACTGGACACAGCATGTACTCACCTGCTCGGGTTTATGTGAGACTAAAGGAATGAAGGCTTCTGGTTCTGTGGCCATGGCACACTCATCGATCAGGATCTGTCGGAAGTCCATGGTCTCCATCAGGATGGGCTTTAGAGCAGTCGAGCAGGTGCACAGGATCACATCATGCTTCTGGAGTTCATGCTTCCGAGCCTCCTTCAACACTTCCTTGTACCTATATAGGTGTTTTTTTTATTATTGTCAGTATTATTTTATTTTTTTAGACATACACACATGCATATTCATCCTTTGGGTGCAGAATATGGATGGAATAAGCCAGCTCTAAAAAAAAATACAATATAGTTTAATGGCAAATTGGACCAATAACCAACTCGTTCAGTCAGATGGTATGATCACAGCATCACATCTCAATACGCCACTGTTTGAGGTTCTGTCTGGCTGTCAACTAACATTTTCCAAAAATCATGAAAAAAGGTCTGCTATTATTTTGTAACCAAACATTTGCCTTGTCTCTACACGAATACAAAATGTCCAGAAACTCAGATAGACCTGGAGAACCTTGAACCAGTCCCTAATCTTTCTGAAATCAGCTAGTTCCAGGGTCACACAGTTACCTCATCATTTCCCTTTGGACTATGCCATTGACCTCCTGGCAGGTTTGCCGTCTTCATTTGCCCCTCCCATCACCCAGCCATAGGAGAATATTATCTGCTTCTTCTTGTCCTATTCACCTCAGAACACATTAGGGGCCTAAGGAATTTCACCAGATTTGATTCATAAAGTAAATGGATGGAAAATCACTATTATCAGAAACCTTTATCATTATGATAGGGCTTAAATAGAGCCCCGTCAGGTGTGACGCGTCTCTGCAGATTTTCCCCACGCTGTGTAGAGGCCTGCGGATCTGCTGGTTCTGATGAGCATGGTGCATTTCCTATCAGATCTGTGCCTCGCACATCGTTACAAGTAATGAAGCAGTTCCAGCAGTATGTATGTATGTATGTATGTATGTATATCAAATAATGAATGAAAATATACAACACACAACACAAAAACATGTTATAATAATAATATTCTTTACCTTTCAGTGTTAAATTCCTGCATGCCAGTTTCAAGATGGTTTATCTCAGCTGAGTGTGGGTTGTCAGGTTGTCGCACCAAGTGCATTAACGAAATGTGTCTGTAATAAAAGCAGAAAGTGTGGTTTAATCACAATTTTCAATTGCTCATAAAGCTTAAGATAGCCTGTGTTATTCTGTGTTATGGCTAATTATTTCAGGTTCAGGTTCAGTATCTGAGGGTCACCTCCTTCTTCATGGTTCCATCCACTGCAGCACAAAAGTTCCACTGGCAGATGATAGGATGTTGTTAGCACATCTTTTAGGTGCTGTGGGTTGTGGGGTGGGGCCTCCGTGGATGGGACTTGTTTGCCCAGTGCATCCCATAGAATTGCTTAAGAGAATTGGTGAGTTTGGGCATCTGGGTAAGGGGCCTTGAGCTCTTTGCCAGCTGGGCCCCGTGAGCATTGGGCGTGCATTGTGTGTTCTGGTGCCTTTTGATCATGGTCAGCATTGACTTTTCTCTGTGACTTGTGCTGCAATGGCCTTTCTATGAAATCGGACTGGACAGACTGGCCTTTGGTCCCCGCAGACATGGGTGAGCATTTGGTACCCATAATCCTGTCACCAGTTTACTGGCGTATAACTAGTAATCAGTGTTACTGTGTTAATGTTATGGCTGACAGAAGAACACCACTGCGCAGCATTGCTTAGTCTATTATTGACTGACTGATCTGTTTATGCCATTCTAGGCTACCGTTTGTGTTCTGTGTTTTCAAAGTTTGGATTGTGTCAGTTTATGTTGTTTGATCTTATTTCACTGTTTACTGAACTCTAATAAACCTCACTTGCAACTATAACCATATCTGCCGCTTAACACACACAAAACCCTAGTTTTATTTGTCTATTTACAGGTTCTCAAACACTATTATTATTATTATTATTATTATTATTATTATTATTATTATAGTGTTATTTATCACACCTCTTGTATTACAAAAATGTGTACTTTCAAGCAAATAAATAAATAAATAAATAAATAAATAAATAAATAAATAAATATATATTTTTTAATGACCTGAGTGCTTCCTTCGGCTTCTCATCACGGAGGGATCTAAGGCAAAGCTTAAGGTCACTTCCAGGATACGGGTACTCTCGCATTTCCATCTGATCACAGTAGATCCGAAGAGGCTTAAGGATTCCTTTTAGCTTCAACAGCTGCTCTGTAGTACATTCACAGATGTATCAAATTAAACTCTCAAATAGACTTTCCATAGACTACTATAGATTATGAGCCATCTGCGTCAGGAAACAGCAACATGTATGTTTAATATATACTGAAAAACCTGGCCAAAAAGCAGTAAATGTAATGACCATATAGTATAAACTTTGAAAGCAGATATCTCTTAACCAGTTCACCAGTAGATACCACTTAGGCTGGTGAAACTGGAAGGTGGGGGGTGCGGAGTCAGGGTCAATATATTTTATTTATTATCCCGCTCAAATCTATAGTTTATTAGCAAGGCACTAAAGGACTGAACTTGATGTACTGTATTTGGGGATCTCTGAATAGTCACAATTCACCTGCCACAATATCCACAGACTTGTTGGAGGGACCGCAATACAGGATGCCACACTTCTTGGGTATTTTCTTATCAAGAGATGCATCTTGTCTCGGTTTTGTTGACTTGTTGGGTGCTTCATAATGTTTGTTCTTCTTATAGAACCGATATGTGATATGAACCCCAACTACAGTTTTCCCAGTACCTGTTGAGTAGGTAGATGTAAGAATTTGTTACAGTCTCTGTTAAGACAGTAGATGGTGTCACATTTCTTATAAACCTGTACCTGGTGGTCCTTGGATCACAGTAAAGGGATTTTTCAATGCCTTCTCCACAGCCCTTTTCTGACTTCTATTCAAAGGTGGCAGGTCCAGGATGTTATCCATGTTGTCGTATACTGGTTCAGGCTCTTTAGGTGTATCTGGTAAGAAAATTGAACATGAAGCCAGTGTTTTTCATTATTTCATGTATGCTTGGTTTTAAAATGTAATAGATATTAGCAAAGAAAGGAAAGATTTATAGAAGGAAAGTTATTTATACTCCTTCAACGTTTCCACATTTTGTCATGTTACAACCATAAATATAAATGTATTTTATTGAGATTTTATGCGATATACTAACACAAAGTGATACATACACTAATGATAAATTGGAATGAAAATGAGAAATGTTTTTCAGATGTCATCTAATTAGTAAATAGAGTACACCTGTGTGTAATTTAATCTAAGTATAAATACAGATGTTCTGTGAAGCCGTCAGAGGTTTGTTAGAGAACATTAGTGAACAAACAGCATAATGATGCCCAAGAAACACACCAGACAGGTCAGGGATAAAGTTGTGGACAAGTTTTAAGCAGGGTTAGATTATTTTTAAAAATGTAAAGCTTAGAACATCTCATGGAGTGCTGTTCAATCCACCATCCAAAAATGGAAAGAGTATGGCACAACTGCAAACCTACCAAGACAGGGCCGTCCACCTAAACTGACCAGCCAGGCAAGGAGAGAATTAATCAGAGAAGCAGGCAGGAGGCCCATGATAACTCTGGAGGAGCTGCAGAGATCCACAGCTCAGGTGGGAGAATCTGTCCAAGCACAGGTATTAGTCGTGCACTCCACAAATCTGTCCTTTATGGAAGAGTGGCAAAAAGAAAGCCGATGCTGAGAGAAGTCCGGTTTGCAGTTTATGACAAGCCACGTGGAGTATACAGCAGACATGTGGGAAAAAGTGCTCTGGTCAGATGAGACCAAAATTCACATTTTTTGCTTAAATGCAAAATGCTATGTGTGGTGAAAAACAAACACTGTGCATGGTGGTGGCGGCATCATGTTGTGAGGATACTGTTCTTCAGCAGGGACAGGAAAGCTAGTCAGATGGAAAGATGTATAGAGGCAAATACAGAGCAAACTAGAGACTGCAAAAGACTTGAGGCGGAGATTCACCTTCCAGCAGGACAACAATCCTAAAAATACAGGCAGAGCTACAGAGGAATGGATTATATCAAAGCATATTCATGTGTTAGAATGGCCCAGTCAAAGTCCAGACCTAAATCCAATTGAGAATCTGTGGCAAGACTTGAACATTGCTGTTCACAGAAGCTCTCCATCCAATCTGACTGAGCTTGACCTATTTTGCAAAGAAGAGTTGGCAAAAATTTTACTCTCTGGATGTACAAAGCTGGTAGAAACCTGCTGTCTATATATATATATTTGTAAAAAAAAAAATTCAAACCATTTATCATTTTCCTTCCACATTTAAGTTTGTGGTTGTAACATGACAAAATGTGCAAAAGTTCAAGAGGTATCAGTACTTTTACAAAGCTCTGTAGGTCAGATGAATCTTACTGTAAGCACTGAAAACAGTCCCGATTGCGATGTCCTTCACTAGATTATTAGCTTTTTTAATGTTTTTTATAGCATGTTCATATTGCCTGAAAAAAAAACACAGTATGATATGCACACTTATATATTGTTTTGTTTTTTTTTGCAAAATTTCAGACAGATTTTGAGATGGTATATAACATACACGTATGGGATTTTCTTTGGAATTACTTCGACAGTAAACTTTGTGTCTTTCTCTTGAAGTATACATGGAACGTTCAGCATATTTCTGGGGTTTATTTGAAAATGTATTTTGATATTGGTTTTATTATCCGTCTTTTTATTTCCTTGCTTTTCTTCTTGGGATTTGATGGTTCTACCATGTGCGACCCACGTGAAGGGCAGTGTGTTCTGCAAGTCAGAGAGACTAGAGTCATTGCACTGTGTTGCTTCTGTCGTTTCCTCTCTTTTAGCATATTGATCCCTGAGTCTGACACAGAGGTAACAGTTTGTTAGATCAAATTCCAGAGACCAGTCTTTGGTCTGTGTTGGCGTCATCTTAAAGTAACCTTTCAGAGACGTCTCTGTGATTCCCGTCCATTTTATGCTCACATCTTCAAGAATCACACTGTTATTTTCTCCTACAGCATTGTAAGCCGTGTCCATTTGACACAGTTTCCCCCAAATCTTCTGGTACTCCTTATAATCCTTGTACTTTGTTTTTGATGGATGACATACTGTGCCATCTATGGGGGTGAAACACTTGATTGGGTTCCTTGCATGTTCCAAACAGACCTCAAAGGAAGTACTGAGAGTGAGGAGGTTTACTGCAGGCAGTGTTGCCCCGTTGACAACTTCTGTGCCAAGCTGCACTTGGAGCACTTTTTCAGTCTTGAGTTCCATCTTCCATTCTTTAAAATGTTTCTCCTTATTCAGAGAATCTTTTGGCATTATTTCATGTTTTATATTATTTTCAGCTTCTTTAGCATCTCGAAGGCACTCGCTGACCTTACCCCAGTCTTCACCTTTAACTGTAGATATAATTTTGAGCCAATTCTTACCCGAGATCAGGATTATATTTTTGTTCTCTAACACTTCAGGTTGTAGCTGTGGCTTGATGGAATCATTAAATGAATACACTCTTCTCTTCCAGGTTAGAGTGCAGGATTGGGCTTCAAGGTTAAACGCTGGTTGCTCTACCACTTTGAGGTTCCTGTACTTGATCTTCAGCCCTGATAATCTGTCAAGTGGAACTGAGATCATAAATTCGTGCTCTGAAAGTTTGTCCACTACTGCCACTTTGGTCACATCTTTAGAACTAGATTTAGTTGCATTGATGAATCTTAAAGACTCCAACTCAAAGTCCTCAGTAGAGTCACATTTCTCACACAAATAATCAATTTCTTGCTTGGTGTAATCCAGGTCTACTTGTTTTTTTTCAGAGAGCACACTATGAAGAAGCCTTTGAATAACCAGGTCCAGATAGCGTCTCATAGGCGATGTGGCCCACGTGTATGCATTGAGCCGCAGGTCATAATGTCCTAATCTTGAGGACAAGTTAGAGCATGATCTCAGGATGACAGCTTTGTTTTGAATTTCCTTGAATTCCTTGGCCATGTGATGTAACGTAGGATGGATTTCGTCATTTATGATAAGATGAACCAGCTGGTGATAGTCTCCTTTCTGTGCCAAGGTTTCCATGTGCTCGAACACAGGTCTAAAGACATGAATGAACAACTCTTTGGCTTCTTCAACTTCTGCCTCTGGAATGTCACATATTTGTGAGAGATACGGAGACACTGGCAGTAGGGGAGAGTATTTTCTTTTAAATGACTCAAGCAGGTCAGGATCTGGCTTGAAGTGGCACCTCAGTGGGGTGAGATCTCTTGTTAGGTCTTTGGAAATTAGTTTTTCAGCCACTGCATTGTTGTAGAAAAGCATTAGCTCTTCTACCATGCAGTGGGCCCTACTACGTCCATTTCTTTGGCCACTGCTCCAGGTTCCTTCCAACCTGAAGTTTCTAAGTACCTTGGTAAAGCAGTAGGCCACGGCAACACAGTCTTCTACACTGGAAAAGCATAGAGGTGCTTGGTTATCATCTGGACAGCACTCTTGTATTATCTTGTCTGCTTCTTCATACGATAGCCGTCTGTCAGATTTGATAACAGAATGTGTAAAATCATTGGACTCTATCATATTGGTGGCCTTGTTAATCATTATTTTCAAGGATATGGCCTTTCGTTTCTGACCTGGGATCAAGCTCAGGAATTCATTGCTTGCTTCTCTGGAAAGCATCAAAGCTGGAGTCCCTGGCATGTCAGGGGGAGGGTAAAATGTCCTACCTTGCTCTTTGGCAAATCTATCCTCCTTACTGCCTTTCCTGATGTAACTAGCTACATCAGTAATGTGAATAGCAATCATATATTGTTCTCCATGGTCACTCAGACTGAAGGCATCATCCAAGTCTTCTGCATCACGCGAGTCTATGGTGAATGTTAGGTTTCTTTCTACAGCTTCCTCTTGGTCACATTTTGGTTGAAAAGGAGGAGGAGTGTCTTTAATGCCATATTCTAGTTCCAGAAGCACATTATAATACTCCTTCTGTGAGATAACATTTGTAACTGCTCCAAGAGGATACTGATGAGTCTTTTCCCATTTCAGCACCTTGACCACTAAAAGCTGATCCTCTGCCATGTCTATAGATCTCTCAGAGACATAGTGTCCATCTTTTGGATTGATATTTCGTATTTCTATTTTGTCCTGCTGTTTTTTCAGAATGCATATCCTGGTCATGTTTTTCCTGACCGGCGTAGCTAGTTGTTTATGTCCCTCCATCCTGCAAATAACGGTGCAGCTTTTTTCAGATCTATCCAGCAATCCTACTACTTTCCCTTTCACTGATTCAACTCGATTAGGCTGCCAGGTTCTGCTCAAGATCTGAACACAAACCTCATCTCCAGGAAAGGATCTGCCCACAGCATCTCTTCCACTGATGCAGATGGTAGAAGTCGGATCGTTGAGAGGTTTGGCGTGTGCTAGATCGTGTCTCTCCATTTTGAGTTTACAGCGCACGTATTCATGAGGTTTGGTATCCAACATTTCTTGTAGTTCCGCCTGACTGTGTTCTTGTTCAAACAGAGGCTCCCAGTCGAAAGCTTGACTGGAGAACTTGAAAAGGTCCTTGTGGATTTCTGAAGCTTCATCCAGAGTTGTTCTGTCACCAAACCATACATTTTGTTGATTTCTTTTTTTCTTGCTCATGGTTTATTCTGGAAATGCACAACAGACAATTCAGATTATTGCAGCCTGCTACAAAATACATATAAAAAGTTAATTAAAAACTATGTAACATCATCTTATTACATTATAATATACAAAATTGTATACAAAAAGTTAAAATGACTTAGTAGTACAGTAGTAAACCAAGATGGCGGTGTGTGCACATCACAAGGCTCAACGCCTGTCCAGATTTGCCATATCTGTGTGCTTATTTGCGCACTATTGTCCTGTGTGCTCATCCAGTTCAGTTGTGCGAGTATAACAGACAGGCACTTTTCGACCTCAATACCATCTGCAAAAACTCTGTTTCAGGCAATTTTTTAAAAACCTTTGACCACATACCAATGGAACTTATAAGGAAGCTGCAACATAACCTTTTTCCCAACCGGAAGTTGCGCTGGCGAGGAGGAAAAATGTGGAAGACTTCAGGCAAAGCTAAGAATAAACCCAAATTAACCTGCACTTCCTAGCATTTTTTTCCCTAATGTGCAGTCCCTGGCAAACAAAGTGGATGAGCTTAAGATCTGGACTCTCATGCAGAGACTCATTACAAACTGCAATATCATATTTCTCAGAAACTTGGCTCAACATGGGCATCCCAAATGGCATGCTGGAGCTCTAGGGGTGCAACATTTTCAAGGCTCATAGAGAACCAGCATGCACAGGTAAAATCAGAGTCCGGGGCTAATGGATTTGTGTAAACAAAACATGGTGCACTGTCTCTGTCACTGTTCCTTCACAATGCTCTGCTGATTTACCACAGACGTTCATGTGTGTTGTTGTGATAGCAGTGTATGTCCCCAGGATGCTAAGGCCATGAAGAAACACAGTGCAGACATAGAATGCTGATTTTTGTTCTCTAAAAAAAACAACAGAATGTGTCCACAAAACGCTGGATCATGTTTATAAAAATGTTGTTGATGCTTACTGAGTCACACCCCTCCTCCACCTTGCACGATCTGACTATCTTTCATTGTTTCTGCTGTCTAAGTACATTCCCAACTCAGATGGTGCAGATCTGCAAAAACAACTTCCTTGCACCAGAGAAAAGCATCTCACATCTCCACTCAAAACGGTGTAGAGCAGCACAAGTGCCTTGAATAGGGAAGTTTCACAACCCCCTGGCAGTTGCTGACCCCAGGAATGCGTTTCGTCGGGGCCCCAGAACAAAGAACATACAAAGCTTTAGGGACACGTGCCATGTTAATCAGTTAAAGTATGCCACTAGGGCAGATATAAAATCATATATGTGTGTACATGTAGAATGTATGATGTCTTTGTGTTATGTTCAACATGTTTACTATAAACTTAAGGAGTGTAATCAACCTGTACAGCCCTTGCTATAGATAAAGGTATAAAATGTGCACGAAATCTTAGTCATATGAACCAGACAAAACCAGAAGTGTAATGTTAATACAATTTACCTAAATTACTAAAACTCTACTGAGATGGCAGCGCAAACCACAGGTTAAATGCATGCACGAAAAAGAGGAACCATGCAGGGCGTGACATCCCCGTTACATCCCCGGCGCATATCGGGCGGTGCCCCGCCCCCACCTCGGCTACTCAGACCACATCTCTGTTATGCTAATTCCAGCATACAGACCACTCATCAGGTGTTCAAAACCGGTTCTGAAGCAGGTGAAAACCTTACCAGCAGGAGCCATCTCTGCTCTTCAGGACTGTTTCGAGAACTCTGACTGGAACATGTTTAGGGAGGCTGCAACTTACGGCGACTACACTGACTTGGAGGAGTACACGTCATCAGTGATCGGCTACATCAACAAGTGCACCGATGACGTCACTGTCTCCAAGAACATCATCTCACGACCCAACCAGAAACCGTGGATTACTGCAGAGGTGCGTACACTACTGAGAACCAGAGACTCTGCCTTCAAAGCGGGGGACAAGGCGGCCCTAAGAACAGCAAGGGCCAAACTGTCCCGGGCCATCAGAGAGGCGAAGCGCGCACACGCCCAGAGAATCCACAATCACTTCAGGGACAGCGGTGACACACGGCGCATGTGGCAGGGCATACAAGCCATCACTAACTACAGGACGACATCACCTGCCTGTGACAATGACGGCTCCCTTCCAGATGCGTTGAACACCTTCTATGCACGGTTCGACATGCAGAACGACGTGACGCCGAGGAAGACCACCCCTCCGCCGAACGACCAGGTGCTGTGTCTCACCACGGCTGATGTGAGGAAAACTCTACGCAGAGTCAACCCACGTAAAGCTGCTGGACCAGACAACATCACAGGCAGAGTGCTCAGAGAATGCGCTCAGAGAATGCAGCTGGCAGGTGTTCTCACCGACATATTCAACATCTCTCTGAGCAGCGCCGTTGTTCCCACATGCTTTAAATCTACCACCATCGTCCCCGTGCCAAAGAAGTCTTCTGTGTCCTGTCTCAATTACTACCGCCCTGTTGCACTCGCACCCATCATCATGAAGTGCTTCGACCGGCTCGTCATGAGACACATCAAGACCCAACTGCCCCCCTCACTAGACCCCCTGCAGTTCGCGTATCGTCCAAACCGTTCAACGGACGACGCCATCTCCACCACACTCCACCTGGCACTGTCACATCTTGACAAGAAAGACACTTGTACTTGCTGTACATAGACTTCAGTTCAGCATTCAACACAATCATCCCCCAACACCTGATTGGGAAGCTGAGCTTGTTGGGCCTGAACACCTCCCTCTGTAACTGGATCCTGGACTTTCACACCGAAAGACCTCAAGCGTTGCGGATCGGGAGCTACACCTCCAGCACCACCACACTTAGTACTGGGGCCCCCCAGGGCTGCGTGCTCAGTCCCCTGCTGTTCACACTGCTGACTCATGATTGTGTAGCAACACACAACTCCAATCATATCATCAAGTTCGCTGATGACACGACCGTGGTGGGTCTCATCAGCAAGAACGACGAGTCAGCGTACAGAGAGGAAGTGCAGAGGCTAACGGACTGGTGTAAAGACAACAACCTGTCTCTGAACGTCAGAAAGACAAAAGAGATGGTTGTTGACTTCAGGAGGACTCGGAGCGATTACTCTCAGCTCAGCATCGACGGCTCTTCTGTGGAGATCGTCAAGAGCACAAAACTCCTGGGCATCCACCTGGAGGAGAACCTCTCCTGGTCCCTCAACACCAGCTCTCTGCATAAGAAAGCCCAACAACGTCTTTTCTTCCTGAGAAGGCTGAGAAAGACACAGCTTCCACCACCGATCCTCACCACCTTCTATAGAGGAACTATTGAGAGCATCCTGAGCAGCTGCATCACTGTCTGGTTTGGAAATTGTACCATGTCAGACCGCAAGACACTACAGCAGATAGTGAGGACAGCTGAGAAGATCATCGGGGTCTCTCTCCCTTCTATCGAAGACATTTACACCACACGCTGCACCCGCAAAGCCACCAGCATTTTGGCTGACCGGACATATCCATCACACTCACTCTTCACCCTCCTGCCATCTGGAAAAAGGTACCGAAGCATTCGGGCCTCACATCCAGACTGAGAAACAGTTTTTATCCGCAAGCCATACGTCTCCTTAACACAAAGGGACTGGACTGACACACACACACACACACACACACACACACACACACACACACACACACACACACAAATCACTCAGATGAACTAAATAACATCTGGACTGAACTGATAAACACACATGCACAATCACACTGATGTACACCCATCTCAATCTGCTCATACCTACCTACCTGTGCTGCTCCTCGCAATTTTTTGCACAATATTTATTTGATTGCTATTTGAACACACAAATACTCTTGTCAAAATGTAAACTGTTTACAGCTGCTCTTCCCACTACCTCAATTCATCCTTCATCAAAAAGTACTGTTATGTGTTACATTGTTGTGTCTGTCATGTACCTCTTTGTTTGCACATTTGCACGTGTACTTTGTCTATTGTGTATTTTTGTATAGATATTTGATAGTTCTTCTTTTAGAGTAACTTACATTTTTACATTTTTACATTTTTAAGTTGTAAATTTATGTTGTTGTATGTATGTAGCACCCTGGTCCTGGAGGAACGTTGTTTCGTTTCACTGTGTACTAACTGTATATGGTTGGAATGACAATAAAGGCCTACTTGACTTGACTTGACTTGACTACGCCCACAACCAACTCTGATTGGAACAAATGGCTGTGGGACAGACCTGCACCGTGAGATTAAAAGCCTAAGGTCTGAGCTGTCTCGGCATATTTTTGAAAGTCACGTCGTTTGAAGGAAGCAAGCGGACTCCTCCCTTGCTCCACTCTCAATCAATGTCTGAACTTTCAATTCAATTAAATTAAATTTTATTTGTATAGCGCTTTTAACAACTGACATTTACGCAAAGCATCATATTCAGTATAACAGGAGATGTGTTTAAATTGAAAGGAGTCCAGTTTGTTCCTGGAGGTAGACTGTAGGAGATTCCAGTCCTGAACTATCAAATGACTGAAGTCACAGTTCCCCAGAGAACAGCTGTTTGCATCAGTCGAGAACAGGACAGTCTTCATGGAAACCATCCCCAGTCACCACACGCATCCCAGGCAGACCACACGGGGCATCCATGCGACAAGATCTCCAACCAGAAGCAGGACTCCAGGACGAGTTAGACAGGTCCAGGGGGCATAGGGCAACTTTAACTTCTGACCTGCGCCACCCAGCGACCGAAGACTCCGCTCTCCTCGACACGCAAAGAACCTAGCCTTGAACTCAAACGCCGCTTGAACGCCGCCATTGTGCAACGAAGAAGCCCGCAGAAGCCTCAGAGCGTCGTTAACGGTAACCAGGCAACCAACACGCCGCCGAGGGCTTTCCCGAAAGACGTCACCTCAACTCAGCGCACTGACCAAACACCATGATTCACTTCGTCAAAGGCGAACCAATGAGAACAACCATCACGTAACGCAAATAAAACAAACAAAGCTTCATACCTTGATGAAAGCAATGATAACTAAACCATAAGATTAAACCCAAGGCTCTGTTCTTGTGACTTTCTCAGTTCTAGTAAACTCCATTAACTTTCTCCCTCTAAACTGTTTGTGTGTATGTGTGTGTGTGTGTGCGTGCGTGATTAAATAGCGTAGTTTCATGTAACATAGATTAGTTTAATAAATTCTTGCTTCTTTATAAAGAACTCTTGTCTTGGTCAGGTATTTTCAAGTTTAAACATTTGCCCAGATCTTACGTTACCTTGATCATAATTGCTAAATACTAGATTTTGCGTTATCATCGGTGGCCACGTGATAAGCAGAACTGGTAAGATACACTAAATTGTGCTAAACGCTGGACGGGTAAACGATAAAGTGTACTCTATAAATTTTAATTCAATTCAATAACGATATACGCCTTCGTCAGTCAGAGGTTAGTAAGAGTAACTTTACAGAGGTGTTTAAAATAGCGAAGGCGATGTCCGAAGAAGAAGCTCTGGTTCCATCCCAATGAGACGTGGGGACATAGCTTACAGCAGGTTATGGTCGCTGAACCGCTGGATGTCCAGGTGGTGCTCCGAAAACAACGTGGGCTTCATAGATAATTGGAAGACCTTGTAGGGCAAAACTGGCCTGTTAGGGCGGGACGGTGTCCATCCCACTCGGGAAGGTGCTGCTCTCATTTCTCGTAGTATAGCACATAGTCTCAGAAGAGGCCTAGTTAATCGGTGACAATCCAGAGCCAAGGCCAGGGAGCAGACAGACAGGCTAAACCAACCGTCTGCTAGCTGCATAGAGTCCTCACTCAGGGTTCATCATATTGAGACTGTGTCTGTTCCCCGAGCTAAGTTTAGAAAGACTCATAAAGTCTGTTTTAGTAATTTAATTAACATAGACACCACAAACTCAGATCACACTGAATGCGCAGCCAGCACCTCTGATCTGAAGCTAGGACTGTTAAATATTAGATCTCTCGCATCTAAAGCAGTTATTGTTAATGAAACTATCACAGATCAGGAGTTTGATATATTATGTTTAACAGAAACCTGGATTAAACCGGACGAGTATGTAGCTCTAAATGAAGCTAGTCCTCCTGGATACAGCTACATACACCAGCCTCGGCTAACTGGTAGAGGAGAAGGTGTCGCAGTTATTTATAACGATAATCTTTCTCTCGTACAAAAACACAGTTTTAAATTTAATGCATTTGAAGTTCTCTATAGTAACATAAAGTCAGCTCAGTCGATCCCGCTAATCATCATTTACAGACCCCCAGGGCCGTACTCGGAGTTTCTCTGCGAATTTGCAGATTTCCTCTCAAACCTTGTTGTTTCTGTAGATAAAGCGTTAATTGCTGGAGACTTTAATATTCATTTTGAGAATCCAGAAGACCCTCTGAGAACAGCATTCTTGTCCATACTGGACTCAGTAGGAGTAAATCAATGTGTAGTAGGACCCACTCATAAAGCAGGTCACACTTTAGATTTAATATT
>JAAGKR010006986.1:12619-39566 GCA_011419295.1 Clarias macrocephalus | reverse complement strand
GAAGAACAGCTCGAGGAGACTGGTAGGATCGATCAGGTCTTTGTTCCGTAAAAGGATCAAGGCTTTGCAGAACGTCTGAAAGGGAAGAGAGGATGAGGATGATGAAGATCAGAAACTCATAACGTACAACCCAGCGTCACTTCCCCCCCCCAAGCCCTGTGTGTGTGTGTGTTTCTGTGTGTGAGAGAGAGTGCTCTGACCATGCGCAGGTCCGGCTCCAGCACCGTGTGGTGGTTCAGCAGCAGCTCGGTCAGCTCTTTGGGAAAACTCGACAGCTCTGTCAGGTAGCAGTGTCCCACCTGCGCAAAAACAAGAACATCTGGCCACATCAGCTCTGCGTCTGCGCCGCGGGAGCGAAGTGAGAGACAGAGAGCGAGAGAGAGAGAGAGAGAGACTCCCGCAAAGGGATCTTACCTGAGCCAAGAACATGATCGAGTCGGCCAAATCTTTGTTCGGTTTGTCTGGCTGGTGTTTGAAGACCTGGAGCATGGACTGGTAGTGACGGAGCTGCTGAAGGAACTGCACACAGGGGACATGAAGGGAAGAGTGTGTGTGTTAAACGGTTCTCATTAGCAAGAGCAGTGCAGCATGAAAGTTGTGCATTATAACAAGGAACGGTTCTGGTTTACTTTCTGCATCAATAGTATGATTATCTTTTTTTTTTTTGGGGGGGGGGGGGGGTTGAGATCAGATTAATTACAAATTATGTAAGATTTTTTTTATACTTTTTTTTTATTTTTTATGAGTGAACGCTTTCTAGTACAGACTGTAAATTCACGCGTCACTCACGTCAGGTGACTTCACAAAGAACAACATCTGTATGATGGAAGGGGGCCAACGATTGATCGGTGTTATCAACTAAAATCGATGATCGACTCGATTAATTGACGGCGAATTAAGTTATCGATCCGTTCGTGACATCATAGCGACTTAATTCTCGTGCGAACTGTGAGCGCTCTGACATCACGCGGGCGTTAGGGTTACCTCACTGGAGTGAAGCGAGTAACAGCGCCGTGGCGAACACGGGCAAAAATCTCCTGAGCATGGGAACATGTCACTCTTAACTCGGGCTAAACGGCCGCTAGGAAATTAGGATTCACACCTGTGAAGTAGTGCGGATAATTATCGACTGTGTGTGTTGCTGTGAGGCCAGTTCTTCACGAGCAGTCTGCAATTTTTTTAGTGAAACTGCACTCTTGTTTTTCAGCTCACAGCAACGCAGCTCCCGCACGCACGTGCTAATTAGCCATTATTCTCCTCAAGTCTGGTTGCTCCCTCCCCCACACTCAGGACCTTCACCGCAGACTTCGCCTCAGTTTTCTTAATATTTCAACTTAACAACGTAATAATTACCGTCCACCATCTTTAAGTTTTAATTAATCGCTATATTTTATTGTGGCTACGTTGCTTTTCCTTGGTTTTAGAGTTTGTTTCATCAGGAAAGTTAAAACATATAAATTTTTAAAAATTAGTTTTTATTTATTGTCTTGTAGATACACAAAACAATCTCAAACTAAATTTAAAAGCTGATAGATAAATAATATCTCATGAGTAAATGCGCCAGCTATTTCTGTCGTCTCAGTAGAAATATTATTACAATCTCTGGGATGTTACCGACACGCCCGTCTACATTTATAGTAGAGACGGGAACATCGATTCTTTTCTGTGGAGATTCGTGTATCGCCACACTGACTCCAAAATCCTAATTTAGAAAAAAAAAAAGTATTTTTACATTTATAATAGAAATGAACTGGTCGATCAGGCGATATAAACGAGCGCAACTTCAGAGTGGGGCAACAGAAATGCATTTTTATGGCGTTTATGGCGCATCACAAAACCTCCGTAGGTTATGTACAGGACACAGAATTGAGTCGTTACCTTTGAGTCTTTTGGTCCGAATTGTTCATTCTTTTGTCACGTGACTCCCATAGACGCTATGAAGTGTAATAGATTCGAAACGAACGACTCAGACTGGAAGATATGACGGTGAGCTGCTCATTCTGTCCGTCATATGTCCGTAGCTGCATTGTAATATTTTCATTACTGGAACTATAGCCAAAGTTTGTGTATGTAGACGTGTTGCGGGTCTGTTTATTGAAAATGTAACATTTTACTTTATTACTGATCCAAAGAATGAAATGAACTAAAAGATTCTCTCAATTTGTTGAAAGAGATCCAAAGAACCGAGTCACTGAAATGATCCAACCTTCCCATCACTAGAGCACATTAATCTCAAACCCACTCGCAGACTCGAAACACTGCGAGCTAAAAGTCGTGTGTGTTATCAGCCCGCCCACTCACTGTCATGTTGAATTTTGAGAGTTTGGAGGAGGCCGCTGAGGCGGTAAAACATCGGTTTCTTTATAATCCTACAGGTGGCGCACTCTGAACTATTCACGCATGTTCATGCCGTGTGGCAGGACTGAATTATTTGCCAAGTTTGTTTAATAATAACAATGACGGTGGATGACAGAGAAACGCGCTGCTCTGTTAAATGTTAAACTCTTGTATTTTGTAGTGTTGGAATGATGCACTTGTCTTTTAAGAGCAAAAACTAAAGTTATTAGGGACGGGCTACATTTAATTACTCGTTAAACTTGTTTAAAGGTATAAAACAGTAACTAAATCGGGGGGAAATTTTTATATCAAATCTGGATATTGGTAACATGCACAGTGGGGTATGGTGATGATCTGGTGATGATCTGGTGATGATCTGGTGATGATCTGGTATCGGGAGGTGACTGGTGATTCCTGTCCCTGGTTTATACACTTGTTATTACACGCATAACACCAGATGTGTTCCACATGTTCATCATGAGGGGAGACACTCATGACTCTTTATTACAATAAAATGTCAGTTATATACAGTATGTGTACCATATATATGAGATTTCTGTAAATAGTTCAGTCCCCTGTGTGTGGAGAATGTTGAGACACCTGAAAGAATCTAAATCCTTCATCTGCAACGAGCCAAATCTCTGACACAACTGTGAACATCTGGATTAAAGTGTGGCCCTCCTGTGGCCCTCCTGTGCCCCTCCTGTAGCCCTCCTGTGGCCCTCCTGTGCCCCTCCTGTGGCCCTCCTTTGCCCCTCCTGTGGCCCTCCTGTGTGATCTCCAGGCTGCTGCTCTGTGTTTATCTCTCTGACTCACCTCCTCAGTGTAAGACCTCGAGTCCCGCTTGATCAGGTTCTGTAACTGCGGTAAGTTTGTAGGCAGCTTGTTGTTATGTCGCCCCGACATGTTTACAGCCGAGTCTGTTCCTCTCTACGGCGCGGAATTGGCACGTAACGTCCTCTTTTTAAACACGCACGAGCCGCATTAACTAGCACGAGCGTGGCTTACACGGTGGCCGCCATCTTGGTTCTGGCGGTACGGGTCGCACTAAAGGTCAAACCAGGCGTTCGCGACAAAAGCGTTACGAAAATCTAAAAAAGAAAAAAAAAATAAAGAAAAAGAAAAACCCGGCTTTGTTTATTTACACAAACAAATAATCACAACACGTGTGTATTCACGGTCACTGCGGAATGTTTAAATTATTGTTACACTTTTTATTTAGCTCAAACAAGACTCCAAATAAGCAAAAATAAATGCGGAAATAATAGTAATAATAATAATAAAATCCCAAAAGAATATTATTTCAGTAATTTCAGTATTTCAGCAATTGTTCGCGTGACTGCAGGTAATCGCGTGTTGCAGTAATTGGTCACGTGACTACGGCTCACCCAATAGCAGCCTTATGTCTGCTCTGCTTTTGTCTCGACGCTCCGATTGAGGCGGTGAAACAAAGTGAATTTTTTCTTTCTTTCTTTATTAGTATTTTGTGTTATTTATTTCATTTATCCCCCCCCCCGCCATTTTTTGTTATTTATTTGTTGGTTTACTCTGTCTACTGTTATTACTTATTTGTATATTTTTAGTAAATTTACTTTTGTATAACTTCTACTCAACTGTGTATAGTGATGTTAGATTCTCAATCCTGATTGGCCAGAAGACGTTGATTAACTTTCTGTAACGCAGCTCTGACAATAGTGTATCTGTACATAAGCACTGGATGTTTCTGATTAGGTTAAAATCTCATTTTAATTCTCTAAGTATCCTGATTTTAGAAATATCCAGAGTCAATATGACATTTTTCACAATTTTTAAAATCATTTTAAACCTATAAAAAATTGAACAATTCATTAAATGTAGCCCGTTCCTTATAACATTAGCTTTCTCACTTAAAAACCAAGAGCAGCATTTAAACACTACAAACTAACTTAAAAACACAAAAGTTTAACATTTAACTTCAACTTAAATGAAACAAAAAGCTGCATTGTTACTGAGCAGTGCGCATCTCTGTCATTAGCCATAATTATTATTTCTACACAAACTTAGCAAATACCACATGGGATGATAATGTGTGAATAGTTCAGAGTGCGCCACCTGTAGGTTCATAAAGAAACTGTGACGATTTGCCTCCTCAAATGCCTCTAAAGTATCAAAACTCAACTTGACAGTGACTCTGGCACACGGGCTTCTAACGCATGATTTTTAACTTGTATAACGAGTGGGTTTGAGAGTTTGGAGAAAAAGGCAGATCGAAGGCTTTTAGCGTGTGCAATTTTTAAAAATGTAACGCCATAAAATGTGTTTCAGACCTGAAGCTTCTGTGCTTGTTACAGTATTGATTATATCTGCAACTGAAAACCAGATGATTCTGGTCACTGCCGGATTGACCGGTTCATCTCTATTACAATGTAAAAATAGTTTCTATAGTAACAGTCATTCATAAGGGACTTGCAAAGTGGGCGCTTTACATAAACAACCAAAATAGAGTTGAAATCTGAAATCACTGGAATAGTGGAGTTTTCTGTAAAGATGTTTTTGTGTGCGCGTGTGTGTGTGGGTGTGTGTGTGTGTGTGTGTGTGTGTGTGTGTTAATCTCTCTCTTTTTCCTCATCAGTTTGTTATACATTTTTTATTTTGAGTGTATTTCATTTCTTTTCTTTTACAGTGTTTTTCCTTCCTTTACTATAATATCAATGTTGTTTTTCCTTTTACTTTGTGCATTAAGGAAAGTGATGGAATAATAAGGATGAAACAGAATTAAGTTACAAAAAAGATTTCCATGAAAAAAAAAAAAACGGTTTTGGAAAATGTCAGGACAGAGCAGTTGACAGTCTTTGCAGTTTTTTGGTCACATGAGAAGCTGACGTTTCATCATATTAACCTAAAGGATGAGGACAAACTGAGGCTGGTGAGGGAACAGATGTCAACACCTATAATACAAGTGTTCCACAATATTAACCTCAAGTAGAAATGGATAGAAAGTATAAAGCATTGCTTGCCAATTAATAAAGTTTTACACCAATAGTATGTTGCTGTGGCGGCTCGGTGGTGTAGTGGTGAGCACTGTCGCTTTGCACCGCCAGGGTTCGAGTTCGATCCCCGGCCAGGCTCGATTCCCGTGTGTGTGTGTGTGTGTGTGTGTGTGTGTGTGTGTGTGTGTGTGTGTGTGTGTCCTAAGTCTCCTGGGATAGGCTCCAGGCCCCCGTGACCCTGAATACAGGATTAGATGATTTGTGAGTATTTTGCTGTGGTATACAGTAAGAGGAGTAAAACACTTCTGGTTGTCTTTATTATTACATGTTGACTATTTTACTAGAACAGCAAGTCATGCAGGTTTTTATTCCTTAGTAAAGTAAACAATGAACAATGAGGTATAAATCGTGAACAATGTGGTCTAAATACGTTTCAGTATCATTATTTATAAATGTCATTTTTAGCAACATCATGTAGTTTTACTATGAAATTTTTGAAATCTGTATGTGAAATAGAGGCCATTAGTGAAATAATCACTATGTAGGATTTTGTTATATTCTTGAAGAATTACTAGACAATGACCATCAAAAACGTTTGCCCTAAAACAACTACTTTAAAGTTTATTCTAATTATATTATAAGGTGAAAGGTGGTGAGGAAACCGAAAACACGCCACCACGTCTTAAGGTTTGATAATCTTTTATTTACAAAATGCAAATTGTCCAGTATGTAACAGCTTAAACACCATATCCACATCGTACAGGAGCTAAATATGTACACTTTCATTTCAGTGATGGTCACTGGCACTCAGCGGCTGGGAAACGATTTACAAAGCAAATACTGTCGTCGTATCCTGTCCAGGCAGCAATAAAATCCCCTTAAAACAAGAATTTATTCGATTTTACCATCATTAAAAGATCCTTAAAAAAGGTAGTAAAGAAAATAACTTTATAAAGTTAATATCAAGAGTTTTTCCAAAGCGCTCAGTGGGAGGGAATGGAAGCGACAGGAATGTACAAAAAAAACAAAGAAAAAAAAAAACTGGGAATATTTTGATTTGATCTGAGGAAGTTCTTGAAAAACTGAAAAAGTTCTTGCTGGTGGTTTGGAGAGCGAGAGAGAAGAGAGAGAGAGAGAGAGAGAGAGAGAGAGAGAGAGAGAGAGAGAGAGAGAGAGAGAGAGAGAGCGAGCGAGCAGGGAGACAGTGACGTCTCTATCCCGACATCTTCTCCTCGGCCTGTAGACATCTGAGCACGTACAGGATGACGTGGTAACAGAAAATATACTGTTCCTGAAGACAGAAGAGAAGCGAATGGAGGTCTTAATAATCAGTCATTATGCATTTATTACGGTTCTGCTGATCGTATAAATAAATAAAGAGAGGACAAAGAAGGGGAAGCACAACAACAGTTACATAATAATAATAATAATAATAATAATAATAATAATAATAATAAAGTTATAAAATTAAACATTAATATTAGTAAGCCTTTTAACATTTTAGCTGAAAGGTAAAATATACATTTTGTAATATATATACATTATATATAATATATTATTAAATGATTAATAATTTTTCAATTGTATAATAATTTTTGTTTTTGTTTTATTGTTTAAATAAAATTATTCATTTAATATTATTAGTAGCAAGACTGTTCTTATTATAGTGCAAAGATTAATACTGTACTACTGCTATTAATAATAATAATAATACAAGTATTTTAATGAACCCATGCTCATTTATTTATCAGTTTGGTAAATATTTATGTATTTCTTTATGCTAAATGAAATTCTTTTTTTTTATAATGATGATGATAATATCTTTTAAATTCTTTGTATATTTTGCAATCAAAGTGTAACCGTTACCTCTGTCTGCACCATGCCTTGTCTTTGCAGTCTCATTGTCCTCACCACATCCGAGATGTCAAACTGATGGAAGAACAGATTTACAAGCCGTTAATCAGTAACGTGTGCGAGATGGAGAGCAGCAGCCTTCAACTGGAACACTTTACGGTTTAAACATGCAAAACAAAAACACCTTGCACCTTTCTGCGTCCATTCTGCCTCACTCACATTTACTGTGGTGTTAAATTATAGGACGCACAGACACTACGGTGCTGTTTCGCAGGCAGGACAAACATTACACGGAATTGGAACGGCTAATAAATAAATGTGAACTAGATTTTTTTTTTAAATTATAACTCACATCCGTATCTTTGCTGATCAAACCAAGAACGACGTCTAAGCAGATGAGCGTCCCTGATCGGCCAATGCCGGCGCTGCAGTGGGTGATGATGGGCCCCGACTGGTAGATGTGTCTCATGTAGGAAATGAAGGTCAGGAGCTGTTCAGGCTGCATGGGAGTGCCGTGATCGGGCCAGCCGGTGTAGTTCAAGTGGCTGACTCTCTGGATTTCATTCGTCTGAAAGGAAAAAATAAAAAAAATGATTCGACTGCAAATAACTGCATGATTAAACATTTAAACCACCGCACTCCATCAGTCGTACCTGGACGTCCTTGACCTCTATGAGACGGATGATGAAGTTGTCCAGGTGCTGATCTTTGACCAGCGTGACCTGCAGCCTGTCGTCCACCATCTGCGGCGTGAGCGGCGTGTCGGGCCAGTACCTCTGACATTTCACCTTTCCTCCTTCCACTTCCTGGGTCATCATGGCGATGACGTTGGACTTCTGCTCCCAGACCATCTGCCAGAAATCTGCCAGCGTGGTCGGAAGTGGACCCTGGCACGCGATGTACAGGAAGCTCTCATCCTTCACGGGCATCTTGATGAAGTTGGCGTTGATGTAGCCGCCGTCTTTTCCCAGAGTCACCCTGGTCGTGTCAACTGGAAGAAATGTAAATACATAAATACGGGTTCTGTACTCCTGCCTCACTGCACCGTTCGACTTCAGTGAAAGTTACGGGCGAGTGGAGAGTGCTCATGCTTACAGGGCACTATGTTTTTGTAACGGTTCTTCTTCTTGTTCTCCTGAGTCTGTCCGATCAAACAGTCGTCCAGCGGCTGTAAGTTCTGCAGATTCTGTAAAGTAAAAAAAAAAAAATATATATATATATCAAATCAATACTTTTAATCGAATACAGATGCAGGTTTCCGTCTGTATACATGCTCGCATTTCTTGGAGACAATGGTACCTCAAACTCCTGTAAGGGGACCTTCTGCTCCAGCAGTCCTCTCATCATCCTCACCACGGAGTTGAGCTTCGGGCCAGTGTACTGGCCGTTGGGAACCACTCTGACCAGCGGCAGAGAGGTCAGCTCCTCCTCTGTGATGATCGGTCCATCTGAATATAATAAAGAGAACGATTAAATTACAAACTGCAGAAAGACCTACCTGCAACACCTGGGATACCTTCAAGAAGCCTGAGATGCCTCCATCCCCTCCTGAGACCATCAACAGAGATTCCTCAAGCACCTCCTGCGATTCCTCAAGCACCTCCTGAGATAGCTCCAGCAACCCCTCTGATCCGAGATACCTCCAACCCTTCTGATCTGAGATACCTCCAACCCTTCTGATCTGAGATACCTCTAATAAACCTACAACACCTACAAACTTACAAGTCTGCCAGAGAAAACTCCAACCTGAGAAGTCCCCATCTGCCAACATATCCCAGATGCCTTCAAGACATCAGAGATGCCTCTGAACTTCCAGAGACGTCTCTAGTATACCTTTAATATCTGTGAAATAGATCAAATCACCAGGAGATCCTGTGTACCTCCTGAAAGACTTTCAGCCTATGACGGTGCCTTACCTGCTTTAAAGACCTTTAATCTGCTTAAAATTCCTCCAAGCTGCTTCCAACATGCCCACAATGCCCTCGAATCCACCTGATAAACCACCAACCTCTCTGTGATACCGTCAACCCACTTGAGATGCCTCAAGGATGCCCTGGATGCCTTCAATCCACCCAAGATGACTTGATGATGGACAACATTTCAGAGACCCGCCCCAAACACCATAATACTCAAGACCCCTCCAGGTTGTCTGTGATGCCTCCAACCTACTCAATTCTAACTCAATAATGGCTCGCCTCAGCGACAGGACCAACCTTCTGTGAACTTTGAGTAGATGTTATCGATGGGGAGTTCATCGCTGCTCCACGTGACCTCGTCCTCGTCCAGCTGCCCCAAAGACGAGTGCAGGTAACTAACGAGACAAAAACAAAACAACACAAAAGGTCAAGCCTAATTTCACGTCATCGCCGCCATCGATCGAATCAAATCTTCATCACGGTCTTCTCACCTGTCGTTCTGTGGACTGTCCACGGTTTCCTCTCTCCATTCCGTCCTCCTCGTCGGCTGGAGGAAACAAAATAACTCGCTTTAGAAACAAAACACAAAGGAGTGGTTTACGAATATCTGCCGAACATTTATAAAACATTAATACGACACTGATGAGAGAGAAACAGTCAAAATACAGAATCCAAATATTTACAGGCAATTTCTTGCACTGGAAAACTGAACTTTAAGCCATGAGGTCAACACATCATCATTCTCATCTCATCATCGTCGGGCGTTGTTGAGAGATTTAGCTTAGCTTTAACTTTGTCTAAGCAAATCAAAGCCGTAACATGAATTGGCTAAACTCATCACGGAAACTCATAAAGTGAGCGAGACAGATTTCACCGGCGCACGCTGCTCATACGCAGGCGTAAAACAAATCTTGTGACTGTCTCTCATACTGTACATACGTAACGTAATGTTTGTTTGTTTGTTTTTACTTCTGGGTCTACAAAAAAGACTTAATGAGAAAAAAAGAAATAAGATCAAGTGTAAGGTGAGGATTTTAACATCCACATGGTGGAGTGGAGATGACATCATTTATCACAAATAGTCTATATATGGTTATACTGGCTACACAATCGACCTAAAAAACACTAATAAGAGTGTTAAGTGTTTTTTGATTACGTCCTTTACCTCTGGAGAATCTTCCGGGAGAGACGAACCGTCACAGTCGGTGTCTTCAGACTCCTCAGCTGCTAATCTTTTCTCTAAAGAGCCTGTATTGTAATCTACAACACACACACACATTTTAATTGTAGATTATTTCCTACACAGCTCAAAGCAGCATGATCATGGACACTGTCCATCACTCAGGATAAAGAACATGCTTTAGAGGGGGTGGGGTGAGGAGGATCAGGGGCTTACCCAGGATAAAGCACAATTTCACCCTTAAAGCAAACAGAAGCACGATTCTGCTTCAAAACTGGGCTTGGTGTGTGTGTGTGTGTGTGTGTGTGTGTGTGTGTGTGTGTGTGTGTGTGTGTACCTATAGGTGGAAGTTCAGGGGGACTTTTGGATTTTCGTGTCTCTGGTGAACTGCCGAGTTTTGTTTTGACTCCACTGTCGTCACTCGCGTCTAAAACACAGACGAGAAACATTAAACGCTGCTCTCATCATTACACATCACACAAGATCACAAGAGAACAGGTTACAGGTGTTCGATGCTGTGTGTGTGTGTTACCTGTGTTTCCGTTGCTGGAGCTTAGGGGCAGGAAGCCCAGGTAGGTGCTGGGAGTCTGATCAGGAGGGCGAGACACTATCAGGTGAACGACACCTTTGGCTTTTCGGATGGTCATGACTGCTTTAGAATGCGACACACCGGTCATCAGCTCGTCGTTTACCTGCAATGAGACACACGAAATGCTTCCAGATTTTTTATAAAAAAATTTTTGGTTTCATAATCTTTATTAGAATAACTGCAAATCTATTTAATAACAGAAATAATTTAATGACACTCAAGTCTAAACAAGCACAATTTTAACCTCTATATTACTTTAAAAAAGTTATTCATTTGGAGACAAAAACATAATAATTCCTGAAAAATAGACACTAATAACCAGGCAGTCTGATTACTGCAGCGTCCGCTCACTTTAAGCAGACGATCCCCGACTTGTAACGTGCCGTCAGTGTGTGCTGCACCTCCAGGAGTGACAGACTTCACGAAAATGCCTCTCTCCCCTCCGATGACGGAGAAACCCAGACTGCCACCTGGAGGCTTCTCCAACTGCAGCTTGATGATCTGCTCCTGCAGGACGGAGACACGAGAGCTTTTCAGGAACACAAGGTTCTACCTGACACATACTAAGTAAGTAAACTATTTAGGATTATTTCTACACTAACATTAGGTTAGAAAATTATTTACCCAGCTAACCAATGGGAACCGGCAAAGTGATCAGTTTGAGTACTGATTAAATCCATTATTAATTCAATTGACTCCTGACTCATGTGGTTATTTACTCCTCAGATAAGGATTAATACTTAGTCATATTTATATTAATACACCCAACAAGAATGATCAAACCAGCTAACAAGTGCTAACTTGGCAAATAATATTGAGATTCTTGATGATAGTACAGTGGAACCTTGGATTATGAGCATAATTCGTTCCGGAAGTGGGCTTATATTCCAAAACACTCGTAAACCAAATCGAATTTTTCCATAAGAAATAATGAAAACTCAAATTATATGTTCCACAGCTCAAAAAAATGAATACATAAAAATAATTAACAGAATAAAGTAAAAATAAAACAAACTAACCTGCACTTTACCTTAAAAAAAAGTAAAAATAAGTCCAGACAGATAAGTGTTTCCGTTTGTGCACGCAGGGGCCGTGTATTTGTGTGTGTGTGTGTGTGTGTGTGTGTGTGTGTGTGTGTGTGTGTGTGTGTGTGTGCGCGTGTGGCGTGTGAGGGGAATTAGCCCCTTCCCTTGCCTCGTCTTACACAGTAAAACTCCTCCTCCCTCCCCCCACCTCGCTTTTTAAGTTAAGTTTCACAACAAACCCACACACAACGGAAACACTGTTTTAACGGGGAAAAAAAAGAAATCTCTCTAATGACACTCGCGTGAGCGCATACTAGCGGAATCACTGTAGTAAAGTAAAAAAAGAAACAAACAAATGAACCAGCACTTTACCTTTGAAAAGAATCGCGACATAGCAGAGTTTTCTGTGTAAAGCAGAGAGTGTGTGTCTGTATGGTGTGTGAAGCCGGGGAGGGGAGTGTAAAGGCGAGAGAGTGTGTGCATGTGTCGGTGTGTGTGTGTCGATGTCAAATTACGCGCGCGCATACATAGGAGGCACGCTGAAACAGAGAGGGAGATGTTGATGATTATACCAGTAAGAGACGAGTACTAAGACCCAGCAGGGGAGACGATTACCCATAATTCCGTAGCGCAAGAGAGAGAGAAATCATTAGCTCAGTTGTGATCATGTGACGCTCGGTGTCAAAACAAGAACGCATGCGGGATACATGATACTCGGCACTCGTAAACCAAGACTTGCTTGTTTATCAAGTAAACATTTATTAAAAATCTTTGCTCGTCTTGGGGAACACTCGTACACCGCGTTCCTCGCAATCCGAGGTTCCACTCCTGATTCAGTCAACTCCATATTGACCTAAATCTTGATTTAATCTTTGACTCCTGAACCATTTGACTCATTTCACTCCTAGCCCATGTGACTTGTAGACCCTGTGACTTATGATCCATTTGATTCCTGATCCATTTGGCCCATTTGACTTCTAGACCATGCAACTCTTGTACTATTTGACCCCTGGCCCATTTGACTCTTTACTCATTTGACCCATTTAACTCATGGCCCATGTGACTCCTGATACATTTACATCATTTGACTCCTGGCCCACGCGACTCTTGGCAAATCTGACTCATGTGACTTCTGACCCATTTAGTCCATTTGACGCCTGACCTATGTGGTCCATTTGCCTTCTGACCCATTTGGCTGATTTGACTTTCATTTGACTACTGTGAAAACTGTTAATGGGCCAGGAGTCAAATGACAGGAGTGGTCAAAAGTCCAATTGGCCAAATGAGTCAGGAGTAAAAATGTGTCAGGAGGCAAATGGGTCAGAAGGCGACCCATTTGACTCCTGACCCATTTGACTCCTGAGGAACAAGTAACCTTTTTTGACAGCTGTAATTTGTCAGCGTTACCTCTATTCTTCCTCTTTCTCAGTTATTTGCTGCTTACCTCGGAGGGACAGATGGCTTCCAAAGCATGATCATTACTATGAAGATAACCTGAGGGGAAAAAAAAAAACAGACAGATTTCTAAACCTTTCATCAGAGCTGGAACATATAAACTACATAAGGAAAAACACCTCTGTGTCACCCTGTTATAGGAAAATAATCAACTCTGGCCTGGTAACATTACGTCCCCCTGCTGTTTGATTATGTGTTCTTATAACAGCATGATTGCAAGTTTTTACTTATAGTTAGCTCTTGCTAATTAATAAAGTGTGTAAACTGTTACTGTAGAATCAATAAAACTACACCATAACACTAGAAAAAGCACCTGCTGACCAATCAGAACCCAGAACTGACGAGGACACGGTCATGTACTGCTTTAAGGAAATTCTCACATCTTACTCAAACAAATCTAATTACTCTATTTTCTACACTACATGCCCGCTCTAAAAAATGGCTTTATTTTAAAGCTAACATGTCTACGTATTATTGTTTTTTTTTTTTTTTTTTGTTAGTTTTTTTTGGCAGGTGCTACCCTGGGAGTTTCAGTATGATCATGCGAAGGAAGTGACACTAAGAAGCGGCAAAAACAACCCTACAATAAACCAAATACGTGACTGTGATGCGCACAATGGAACGAGTTTACACAGAACTGTAGACCGCACGTCTTAGATTTATATACAGTAAATACGGTAACTGAAAACTTTCCCCCTCCCTCCCTCAAATAAATGCTGGTTAAATTATTTAGCAAACAAAGTTAGTGGAAAAAAAAAAAGAAGGTGTCAGAGTAAACTGCGGTCTCACCGTTCATACTTGTCGACGTGTTGGTTTTCGAGCTGACGTTGTTGTTCAGGATCGAGATTCTCTCCTTCTCAGGACACACAGGTTTCCCGTCCCTGCGTCAGCACATGACACACGCGGCACGGACACAGTGAACATGACTATAAAGGTGTGTGTGTGTGTGTGTGTGTGTGTGTGTGTGTGTGTGTGTGTGTGTGTGCTGACAAAGCTGAATGACTTTCACCATTTACACAATATTCCATATTTAATTACCCGAATACAAATAAGCCACATTCTATATTTCTTGGTAATGTAACTTTCAAGTAGCAAAAGTGCTGAAAATAAATGCACATTGTTTACAGAATGGGATTTTTTGTTGTCTTCCCCTATCTAAAGAAAAACAATTTATTTGAGATATAATACAACTTCATCTACTCAACAAGGAGTCTAAAAATTAATCTGAAATGATAAAAACAATTAGGAAAACTTTCTATTTATTTTCTCATGATATAAATTCATATTTGAATGAATTACTTTTAAAACTCTGTGTGTGTGTGTGTGTGTGTGTGTGTGTGTGTATAAAACCTGGTGGCTTTGAGAGTGAGCTCTTGAGGTTTGAGCTGCAGAAGTCTTCGGCTCTCGCTGATCGTCAGCTCGTTCGTCGGCGCTCCGTTTATGTAGTGAATGAGGTCCAGTTTCTTTAGGGTTCCGTCTGTGGAGACCACCGAGCCCGGGACGATGTCCTTCACGTACAGGACACCAACCTCGCTGTCCTTGCCTCCGTCCAGCACCAGACCTGCGCCGAGGTTCCACACAGAACTTAACATTAACTAATATTAAATGAACGGCTGCACAATAGAGAGAGAGAGAGACAGAATGCCGGAGAGATGGATCTTCTCAGTTCTCTCCTCTTTCTGTCCTCTGTCTGTCTGTGTGTAAACACTGAAACCTGAAGCCCCTGCGTGTCCTTGCCTGTTGTCTCAGATCCTATAATCTCCCTTTAGCCTGAAAAGGTGTGTTTTGTTTATGCTGATAATGATCACTCAGTTTGTGTATGTGTGTGTGAGACATAAAAGCAATAGTCAACCTCGAACAGACTGGTACAATGTAATAAGACAAAAAATAAATCTAAGATGAATCAGAATTCTTAAAAAAAAAAAAAAAAAAAAAAGTTTATAACTGTAATTTTACATCAGTTTAAAAAATAAACAAATATGGAAGGTAATACTGCTGCAGACAGCGAACGGGATCAATAAGCCTCAAGTGGCGTTTATTTAATCTAAAAAATATTAACGTGTTGTAACAGACAGCAGACTGAAATTTAAATCTTTATTAATGAAGAGTGTTAATGATTACAGTTATTATGGTTAGTGATAATTTAAGATGATTACATTGTAAAAGCAATAAAACGTTTTTTGGGACTGTACGGTTACAAAGTAAAGATCATACTGATATATAAAAATGACACTTTTGCTTCAAAAACGTACATGACGCAAGGTCGCAGACGTTATGCTGAAGATTAATTTAATAGTTATTAATTTGCCTACAAATCACATGATGGCCAAATCTTCCACACTGCTGTCCACACTGAGCTCGACTCACTGCAAGTGCTTAGTGTCACTTTTACGTCTCGTCTTCAATCACAGAGTTTGTCACAGTTTGTTTTGTGTCTCTTTTTTCAGCTCAGGTCAGCTTTTCTAACTCAAAAATGATAGAGACTTAATATTTAAATATTATAATGAGCCCAAGTCATGTGACTAACGACTTTATTTTAATGAGCCTCAGTCATGTGACTAACTACATAAATTAGCCACATGACATGGAACTTAAATATTATAATGAGCCCAAGTCATGTGACTAAGTAATTGAATTACAATAAGCCCTAGCTGTGTGTCTAAGAGCTGAAATATTATAGAGAGGTTTAGTCATGTGACTAATGACTTTATTATAATTAGTTTATTTATTTATTTTTTTACATTTTACCACATTTATTTGGGGGGGGGGGGGGTCTGTCTCATACTTTACATACGTTTGGACAAAATAACATTTAGCTGTATAAAATAACATATTTTTGACTTTTTCAGTAACATTGTGAAATATCCAGTTAAACATCTTTCCTCTCACACACGGAATATATTCCACATAGAAATGTTTAATATTTTATAATAAAACTAATTTATTCGGAACTGTAACACATCATGTCTATTTTTTCCTTGTGTGTTTGTTTGGTGTGTGTGTGCTACACCAGCATGTGTGTGTGTGTAAATTTTTCCGCTTACGTTAGGAGTTATTACACACTGAAGCAAAACGCAGGAAATTATAGACTTGAGCATGGCATTTACTTTAAATGAAATTAAATGATAACCATATAGTTTATACCCCACTATTGTGGAATTTTCTTTTATAATTATTATCCACAGGTTGAGATTTGAGAGAGATTTGTTTAAATTTGTAATTGATGTTTTTACCCAGTGAGTCGGTGGGGCACTGGAAGGTGATGTCAGGCAGAAGGTGGGCATCTATTGGTGGTTTAGGGGCATCCAGGATTCGTCCCACGACCAGATCGACCACCCGCGGTGCAGCTCGGACGAGGTTTACCACCTCAGTGTGACTCATACCTGAAACATCGTTGTTATTTACCTGTGAAGAGAGAGAGAAGGAGATGAAAAGCAAACGGAAGGATAATATAGACAAAATAGTACAACGTCACATCATTGAAGTCGAAGAGAAATGATAGAATACAAGTTTTTTTGCTTTTATTTCATTTTGATTCTTACCATTATCATGCGATCGCCGGGGTGGAGTCGGCCGTCGCCTTTAGCAGGGTCTTGGATGATGTCATGAATGTAGCAGTTGTTGTCATTCCCTTTGGTCAGCGTGAAGCCCAAGCTTCCTTTGTCCGACTTCACCAAAGAAACCTTGAGTTCTACTTCCTACATCAGTAATACAGTCAACCGATCAAAAGCTCTTTCTGGACCTGGACCATAAACTCTGAAGCATGAAAACACATTCGGCATCTACAGATATAAAGACGAGGAGCAGAAGGCGAGCTTACAGGTAGGAAGACATCTGCGTCTGGACTTTGCTCTGGAAGCGTGAAGTTGAGGGGGGTGGGAAGTGCAGGGGACAAAGAGTGAGAACTGAGGTTTAGCATGCCTGCTTCAGGAAGAGCTGGAGACGAGAGAATAGGGGACGAGGGAGGAGGCCTGAGAAAGAAAGAAAGAGAGAGAGAGAGAGAGAGAGAGAGAGAGAGAGGCGAACAGAGAGAAGGGAATAATTTTGTACTTGAGACAGCTGAACAAATAAAGAAACCACAAACTGAATGAACAGTTCGATTTTTAAGATGCCTTCAATGCATCAGCGTATTGTTTTTTTTTTATTCTACTGCAAGTAAAAAAATAAGTATACACAGCTTACAGAACACCGTATACAGAACATATCATGTGTTACATCTACTTCTCGACTTGGTATCCAAGATTAAATGAGTCAACACTCATCCACGGCTATAATCTTACTACATACATCAACAATACATACATACACACAGGTTTTCCCCTACTTACAAACGAGTTCCGTTCCAGGATGATGTTTGTAAGCCGGATTTGTTCGTAAGTCGGACAAAGTGAGTCTTGTAAGCCTTTGACACGAATATACAATATAGAGCATACCAATCCACTTGACTAAATCAGACTAAACACTGATCTCCCCCCACCAACACTTCCCATACCATCATTTGGCCAAAAACTGTAACTGTGCCTAAGAAAATGATTCTCACAGTGAAATCAGTGATCTGTAAGCCGTTAAAATGTGAGGGGAATCCCGGACACCATTTTGTCTCAAAGTGAATTTCGCCCAAAAGAAATAATGGAAACATCAATAATTCGTTCCACAACCCAAAAATATTCATAGAAAATGATGAATAGAAAATATAAAAGTAAAAATAAAACTGGCCTCCGAGTGGCGCAGTGGTAAAAGCGCTCGCCCTATCATCCGGAGATCGCTAGTTCGAATCCCGGGTGGTGCTGTAACCTCTCGCAGCCGGAGGTCTAGAGAGAGCTGACTGGCTGAGCTCTCTCAGAGGGGAGGAATGAGAGGTACATAGTGCTCCCACATTAACCACGGCTCTACAGCCAGTCAGGGGCGTCTGCGAGCAAGCAGTTCAAAAAGATGCGGTCGGCTGGCGTCACGTAGTTCGGAGAAAACACGTGATAGTCTTCGGCCCTCCCGGCTGAGTGGTAGTAGTAGCCTTAATGTGGGAGCCCCCTAGTGACGGGGAGGAATTGGACACGACTAAATTAGGGAGAAAAATGGGGGAAAAAATAAAATAAATAAATAAAAAATAAAATAAAACTAATTAACATGTACTTTACCTTTAAAAAGAATGACCCCTAACAGGAGAGGAGGGGGGGTGAGGGTGGAGGCACTTTGTGTAGGACGACTTTCACATGCGCACGCACGCATGTTGACTGAAAACTAGGGTTAGGGTTACTCGCAATGCCAGGTTTTACTTGTATGTGAAATATAACAGTGTTGTCTTTGCGTATTTAATTTGCGAACGGAATCCCAGACGCCGTTCTGTCAGCTGTTTTCCACTGTATTGGGCTGTGAACTCTGTCTTGTTGAGGATTTAACAAAATTAGGATTATTCACCATCAGGACAGCTTTACAAGACAGACATTTTTTATCGTGCTCCCGGACTGATTCACTGAAACCGGACTGAAACCACAAAATACCGGACTTGACATTTTATACATTCACCTACATACTGAAAATATTGTATATACAGTAGAACCTTGGATTGCTAGCATAATAAGTTCCGGAAGCATGTTCGTATATCAGAACACCCATAAACCAAAGTGAATTTCCCCATAAGAAATAATGAAACCCCTGATTATTCGTTCCACAACTCCTTACACAATAACCCTTCCTCCTCTCATTTGGGCGGGACGACACACACACAGACAAACAGACACACACACACTAATGAAAACACTGCTGTGAAGTAAAAATAAAACAAATTAACCTGCAGTTTACCTTAAAGAATCGCGACAGAGCAGCGTCTCCATTAGAGTGTGTATGTGTGTGTGTGTGTGTGTGTGTGTGTATATGTGTGTGTGGGAACGAGGAGGAGGGGCATGTGTGAAGGAGCACTGCACACATAATGCAATGACACACGTGCACACATAACAGAGTCAGTGCAGGCTGATAGAGAGAGAGCGAGAGAATGCATCTTTAACCTCTCTAATGAGACTTTATGTAGACGCGCGCTGTACACATATACATGTATAATCACAAAATAAAATATGTTTTACGCGCACACGCGTGATCACGGTGTTATGGTAAACAGTACATGCTGTTGTAAACAGTACACGATTTTGATTATATCAGTGAGAGATGCGCACTAAGACCCAGCAGGGGAAGAGAGAGAAAAAACATTGGCTCAATTGTGATCATGTGACGTGAAAACAAGAACGCATGTGTGCTACATGATACTCTGTATTCATAAACCAAGCCTTGCTCGCTTTTCTCGCGGAACACTCGTAAACCGCATTACTCACAATCCGAGGTTCCACTGTAATTGTAAATATTGGTGCACAGCAGTATCTATTTTTTATATAATACTACTGTTTTTTTTACTACTAATTACTTCTGTTCGTATCTGCAGAAATTCGTAATTCGAATGTTCGTAAGTTGGGGACTACCTTTGTGTATGTGTACAGTATATACACATACATAGTATATATTTGACTCATATTTGGTGTGTTTGTGTGTAAATACATACACACCCAATATACGAGTCAAATATATAAATTTATTGCAACGACACAATTTTACAATAGTTGCATTAATGTAATGTAAGACCATTCCACTTACACTGGTATATTTAATATAGGTATACTGGTTACAAGATTACTGGTTGCATTATTAACATGGAATTGCAAAGCTCATCTCGCCATTTAAAAAAACATTTTAAAAAATCTAATTAAAAAAACAACAACACATTTTTGGCAATGATTACTCAGACATTAATGGCTAGTATACTAACTTTCTTTCTTCTTCTACAAAAACATTTAGCGACTTTGTAGCTTAATAAATTATCTTCTTCACACTAGTAAACTGATAACAGACAAATTAGCAAAAGTTACTTATTTTCTAACTTTCTTTCTACTTAACTTACTGAACAAAATAACTGTTGACAACTTAGAAATTTACTAATCTATCTATTTACTAACACGAATGTACCACATTCTTAATTTACTGTCAGAACTACTAAAATACATGTTAAAATATTTACTACTTTACTGACTAGTGAAATTACTAACTAGATATATTCTATGAAACTTACTAACTTCTTTGTAATTTTTGCAGCTTACTAATTGCTAAATCGAACAATTTGATAAACCTACAGCTAGTTAATTTTCTAACCTGTGTATGTACTGATGTAATACTGTACCAAGTCACATTCGTGTACTAAATTTTTGCATAATTACAGAATTTTGCATAATTTCCTCAATTACCTTCAACTTAACCTTCAAACCAGCTTATGTTACTAACTTACTAGCTACAAAATCTTAGCTTCATGCATACCAATTTATTAATTTACCAAAATACTAGCTAGCTAAATTACTGTTACAACTTAAAAATGTACTCGCAACATTATTAACATGTTAATGAATTTACTAAAAGCTAACATACTAATTTATAAACCGATTTTGTGACATTAATTTACCTAAAACTACCCATTGGTTCATGGACTTACTTTAAAGGTTAGTCATTCATTACAATTTAATAAATACATAATTAATACATATTTAAGCATAAACAAAGCTTTTCAAGACAAAAATCCTGGAAAGAAATCCATCCCTGACCTCCGGCTGGCCTCGGCCCTGTCAGGAGGCTGGCTGGCGTTGGTGTACGCAGAGCGGATGGTCTCGTCCACCTCCCAAGTGGACGTCGGACCTCGTGAACCGAGTCCCTCTTCATTCTCCTCATCATCATCAGTACTGTCACTGTAGCTGTCTCTGCGGCTTGGCGACTTCATCAGCATCCTCTCCAGAGCCTGTTCTACCATGGCCAAGGAATTCTGTCTCTCATCTTCTAGGGAAGACACCGGTTTCGGGGCAAGTTTTGGCTTCGGAGGAGGTTCTTTACGAGGAGATGGTGTGGCGGTCTGGGGGATGAAAACAGAAATGTTAAGCATGTTAAAAAATATATCAATGGCATCAATTACCAAATTATATTTTTCTCAACAAGATTCCATCTTTTGTAACAAACATTTTTACACAAGGAAAAAGTCATGTTCGGGAACACCCAGTTAATTAGCTAGCAGTATTCAACTTTTCCCTCCTAAATTTGCATAAATTCCCATTTAAGCAGAATTTGAACCACATAATTATCAAACGATTACTGCAACTTTAGATACTGATTTAACATTTTCAAGTTTAAAATTAATTATATATTCAGACATTTAATAAATATTTGATAATAATACCATGAAAACATCAATAAGAAAAAATTTTACAAGTTGCATCCGTTCTCATTCAGTCTACCAAAATACATCTTAAGCCATGGTGTATACGAAATGTATATTAGTACGAATAAGTAAAACCAGCGTAACAGGCTGATTTATAATATTTCACATTAGATGGAATTTGTTTTATTATTAAATCCAGTGTACAAAGATGATATTTTGTGTACTTGGTTAGAGGAATCCATGTCAGGAAGAACTCCTGCTTCGGGCCTGCACAGCCTCAACGTCACGTCCTGACCTGTCCCTCTTAAAGCCGAGATCACCTCCTGAAACGGACACTCGTGTTAGAGATTATTTGAAAATCCAGATTCCTAACTAGAAAAAAAGCACGAAGCACTGTAGTCAAGTCCTGATAGATGGTGTGATTTTGACTACATTAACACTTTAACGAAGATGTGTTAAATAAGGCATTACATACATGCTGCGTGAGCCCTTTGAGTGGCGTCTGATTGACACGCAGGATGACGTCTCCGACTTGGATCAGACCGCTCTCGGCAGCCGGCTGCCCAGGGAACAGCTTCTTTACCCGGACCATGCTGGTACCGAGCGGCTCATCCGGAACGTTCTCCTCCCGGCTGAAGCTGAACCCGAGACCAGAGGTGTTTTTCAGCAAGTTCACATCAAACACATTATCTACGAGAGGAATACATTCCATTAATATGGATTTAATTTAAACAACTGAGACCGCGATAAGCCACGTCAAGACGTAACCATAGCAACAGCTGTTTAGAGATACACGACTGATTAATACAGTATACCTGGCGTAATGAAGCTGTACTCTGGCTGGGGTTTCCTCGCTGCACTTCGGGGTTGAGGTTTGCTGTCTTGAACCAATGAAGTACCCTGAGGAGTGAGAGGAGCATGCACGCTGTCCTCCGGGAACTGCCCTCTCTCCAACAACAGATGGACCAGCTAAAGGGATGTGGGTGTGTGTGAAAGAAATAGAGATCATTTAAAAAAAATCGAAAAAGAAAGAAAGACAAAGAAAGGAAGGAATAAATACAAGCACAGTATAGGGATCTGTCTAATTGCTAAAACAAAATTCACAATTTTTTGTAAAACTAAATTAAAATTAAATATCAGTGCTCACAAGACAGTGGATGGACAGATACAGTTCTTTAATATATCTCTGACTGGTCAAAAGATCTGCATTTTCCTATACAATAGAACAGCTTATTTCATCTGTTACATGACTGATAGGTTCATTTTCATACATTTATTATAGTTTTTATTATTATTATTTTACTACAACAGCTCATACCTGTACGGCGAATGCTGCATGCAATGTTCCACTAATAGGCATATTTACAAACATGTTGTTTCATAGATTAAATCTTATAATTGTGGATTTTTTTTCTTTTTAAGATATTTATTTAACATATATTAATATGAATAAGTCTTGGTTATAAGTGCTAATTGCTTTGAGTCACGGTTATTCGTGCGTACACGTCAAAAAGGAATTTCTCTATAGCTGCTATAATGTAAAAACAGGAACTAACTGCTCCCCAGCCTGAACAATTAACCGTAAAAAAAGTGACGTGCTGCTAATTAGTAAAATATTTTTATAAAGTCTGTTATTCCTTACATTACAATATTTCCACAAAATTAATCACAAAGTAACGGTACTGCAGGTGGGCCGCAAAAGGTCTTTTACAATAAATAAACAATAACCTTATTTCCAATCTTGTAACCAACTTCAAATTAATTTAAATATGCATAATTCAATATTTATTATTTGAAAAAAAAAAATGAAAGTAAACCCTGGAAATATAAAAAAAAGTTATTCATCATAATGTAGTTATTAAATGCCTTATGTAGTTAATGAAAACAGGTGACTCTATATAACATTCCTCACCTGTCCCGTATCTCTCAGAGCCTCCACTGCCTGCTTATGAGTGGCTCCATCCAGACTTTTCCCATTCACAGCCACCACACGGTCTCCTGAATCATACACACACACACACACACACACACACACACACACACACACACACACACACACACACACACCTTTTTAAGTAAAACCAATGCACACATTACAGCCTTACACATTTTAATATTAGAACCACAATGTAATTTTTTTTTTTAAATAGAGAATTCTAAGTATATTTATTCTGAAATATAACCTGCTACAGAGCAAAAGTGAATACATGAATATTTAAGGAACATGTATACTGATAAAGATGCATTATGTGTATGAATCTGGTTTGAATTCTCTTAAATAAATAAATAAATAAATAAATAAACAAACAAACATACTCACAACTACTTTAAATGTTGAGTGTGATTCTTTACCTTTCTTAATTCTTCCATCCAGGTCGGCTGCTCCTTTAGGAACGATCCCTTTGACGTAGATCCCGCCGTGCTTCAGTGTTGTATTGGAGCCGCCCTGTGCCACGCAACACATTCGTTAACACACTTCTGGCTCCGTCTCACTCTCTAATCTAGACTATGTGGGTTTTGCTAGTCAGGGTTTCTGCTTTAAAGAATTTAAGTTCTTTCTACTGGGCAGCTGTTAAAATCAGGCTTCGTTACACATTTAACCAAAAGCGAACTCGATTATTAAACATTATATAGATTTGATCATTATGTGGATCAACCTCTAAATCAGAACATCTTATTTATTAACTTGTCAATATTATAGTGAATATCTTTCCTGCTCTCGGAATGAAGAGTAAATTATGCTTATTTCCCAGAACTGATTCAGATTGAAAGGTAACACAAGCCATGTAAAAACCACACCAAGACAGAGATCACACAGCAGCAAGCTGAGACAGGCAGTGAACCTCTAATGATATGAAAACCAGTACCATTACCACTTAGCAATACCCTCTTTTAAACAAGGTAATAATGTAGCGTAAACACTAAGACAAGGGCTGTGATGCTGGTTCAGGAGAAACACCTTGACATCCTTGACATTTCAGGTTCGATCCTTTTCCAACGCACCTGATGACCAAGCGCTAATCAAGAGCTGCATCCCAAATGCTAATATCTGACACATGAGCTCTTGACGGAATTTATTCTAAAAAGCAAATACTGACCTGAAACTGTTATTTAATAAGAAAAAGGACGACTTTCGTTCCCTTTTTTCCTAGCTGTTCATCTATCTATTGCCTCATAAGAAGCGGCTAAAACATGACCGAGGGCATAATGATGCTAAACAATGCGTCACTCAGAAGATTAACTTCATGTAGACAAACAAACTCAGAGCTAAAATCTCTAGTGAAAACCTAATTCAGTCTTTAATGTTAATTGTAACTACTGTATAATTCCAGTCAAACATATACAGTGGTACATCGGCAAACAAACGCTCCGCTTCTCAAATTTATGCGTTAAGAACTACAATTTTGCAACGGCATACTGTACAAAGCACGAGTAAAAGAACCGAGTAGAGGTGAACTGAACGCCTTTCAAAACTTATTTGTATCAGTGAAAAGCCAAACAAGACGAATTTACATATTTTGTGAAAACACAGCACCATGGGTCCCCAAGGGTCCCTTTCAGTTTGGGTTTTAAAGCAGCCGGTGCAAAGATTAATCATAAATTAAGGTTATAAGTGATGTTTAATGTCTATATATTTCATGTTTTTCTTCATTTATATATATTTTCTAAACTTTATTGCAAAAATATTATTAAAGTCTTGCAAATTGGTAATATTAATATTTTTCTGGGTGGCTGGAACAGATTATCCGCATTTACATTATTTCCTACAAGAAAATGCGTTTTGTACTATGGAATTTCCTCCAGAAAGGATTAAATTCGTATGCCGAGCTGCCACTGCATGTTCTTCTTTCATAATTTATCAATACATCTCAGGGAAACATTAATGATATCTTTCATAACGCTGTCTTGTTACCACTTTCACTCTGCCTTTTCTGTACATACTATATAAAATCCACACACCAGCTATTTGACAACTTGTTGCCAAGTGTGTTTACGTGATATTTTTATTTATAAGTAATTTTCCTTAGGAATTTAACATAACATAAAGCAAAACTAAAGCAAATGTCTAATTTTTACATTCCTCAGCGTCATTAGCTAGCCTGTGCTGTATTATACTAGCCATGTCTGCATTCTCCCCACACACCTAGCAATACGGTGACTTTAAAACAGACACAAGTGTATTTACTGTGTGATTTTAGTCATTATTGGTCTTTTCTTAATAATTGAACATCACATCTTTTTTGAAATACTGAAGTTCTTAAAAAAACAAAACAAAATAAATATCCTGCCTCTGTAATTAGCTAGCCTATGCTGTCTGTTCAGATTTATTTAAAGCACTAGCATAATTATCAGGCAGTTATTGAGGAATTTCTCATGTCACATGGCATATTTTCTTAGCAATTTAACACCACATCTGAGGTAAATCTTGATATCCTCAGAGTAAATGGCTAGCCGGCGCTCCATGTCAATACTCCAGCCAGAAGCTAGCCATCAATCCTAGTGGATATTTTGTGTAATTTTAGTAATAATATATATATTTTAAATAATTAGACACCACAGCTGAGTGAAATGTTGATGTTCTTGACAAATGTGTCAAGTTTTAGTTTTCATATAAAAGACAATGGCTGTTTGCTAGCTACTGCAGTTAATGATCATGCTTCAGTATTTAACTAGTTTATGCGCAACACTTCTGAGGTAAAATTTCATAATTTTTTTTTTTTTGCTGACAACTACTTTTTTCTTCTTTTCGAGTACATATGCTTTTTTAAATCCATATAAATGATAACTGGTGCTACCACTTGCTGGTTAGCTAAACATTGCTCATCATTTGTCAGGTTATGTTTGGCGTCCATGTTTCCCTGTTGCCTAGCAACAGTGTTCTTGCCACTTTAAACAAGCATATTGTGTGTTCATCTTCACATTTTCCTATTTTGAAAGGCCAAATCGGGGAATTATTTTAACAGGATGCAATAGTGCATCATGAGTGATAACCGGATTCCATATTAGCACTTGGTTGGGGGGTGGTCGGGGTGCGAAAAGAAAAAGACCTGTGAGATCCGTATCAGTGAGTTTTAGTGTTTCTTTAGTACGTCTCATAATGGCTAAAATAAGCACCAGTTAATTAAATGTGATAAAATCACTGAAGATTAGAACCAGGTGTGTTAAATAAGAGTGGGAGACTCTTATTTAACTCAGTCGTACTGGCACAGTGTTTGTAATGTGTTTCGATTTTACCGTTCACAAAGTGAGATGGAGTTTAAAACGCTTGGAAAAACCTGCATGCAAATGCCAAGAGAGCCACTACATTCCCCAAAACCGAAGCCAAGCGTAGAGCTTCAAAAAAAGGCAGCACGGGCTATGGAGGGGGGGGGGGGGGGGGGGG
>JAAGKR010006985.1:0-39568 GCA_011419295.1 Clarias macrocephalus | reverse complement strand
AGGGTTTACGAATGGAGATGGAAGTCTGAGCGGCAGTCTCTATTATCTCAGGTGAACTGTATAGAGATAAACTAAGACACATTCGTCTGCGCCATACAAATGTTGTTCTTAAGACGTACACTGGCAAAGTAATCCGGCTAGAGAGAGTCATCAAGGTACGCGTAACAAAAGCTAAACAAACAATGTCCACGTTTACCTCTGTATATTGTTACAGGAAATGAGGTTCCACTGTTCGGACGTAAGTGGCTTCGCCGAATTCGTCTGGACTGGCGCGAGATCAAAACAGTAAGCGCAGTACACCACAGTAACGAAGGGACATTGGACAGCCTTCTAAAAAGGCATGTGAAAGTTTTCAGTGGAGATTTAGAGCCTTCAATTGTTATACAGCTAACATAAATATGAAACCAGGAACACAAACAAAGTTTTTCCAAACATGGGTGGTACCATCATGGTGCCATCAGAACCAAGGTGATAGGTGCAATCAGGCCTAAGGTGAAGGAAGAAATTGACCGCCTGCTCAAACAAGGAATCATTTCACGATTCGGTGAGTGGGCAACCCCAATTGTGCCTGTAATTAAAAAGGGAGGCAATGTTAGAATCTGTGGTGACTTCAGATTCTTCAGGTAATGACTTCAGGTAAACCCAGCCTTATGTGCTGAACATTATCCATTACCTCGGATTGGAGATCTGTTCGCTTCACTAGCTGGAGGTCAAAGGTTTAGCAAATTAGACTTTTCACATGTGTACCTGCAGATCCCGGTCCAGGAAAATTCATGCAAATACCTCACCATCACGACACACAAGGGATTGTTCGTATACAACAGATTACCTTTTGGCATCACATCATCCCCATTGATAGTAGGGCTGCAGGGATTACCATTCGTCCTCTATTTTCTGGACAACATCCTGATCACAGGAAGAGACGATGCGCACCATTTGCCTAATCTGGAGGCTGTGTTGAATAGACTGGAGAAATGTGGACTTTGCGTAAAAAGAGAGAAGTTTGAGTTTTTCAAAAGCTCATTAGACTATTTGGGACACAGGATCGATGAATCTGGACTTCACAAGTCTGCAGATAAACTGCATGCAGTCGCAGAAACACCGGTTCCGGTTAATGTTAGCTAACTCCGATCCTTCCTGGGGCTGGTTAATTATTATGCAAGATTCGTTCCAACCCTCTCCACAGTCCTTCACCCACTGAATGCAATGTTACATAAATAGGAAATGGAATTGGTCTGCAGAGTGTGAGAGAGCATTCCAGGAAATTAAGACACAGCTATTGACACCGAATGTACTTACGCACTACGATCCAAGCCATCCAGTCCGATGCTTCACCCTATGGAGTGGGAGCAGTACTTTCACATTTGATGCCAGATGCTGATAACCACGGGAACGCAGATGGTTTATCCCGGTTACCGCTGCCTGTACACCACAAACACAGAAAAGATGTAGTAGAGGGGTATCTTATAAACAAAATGGATGCACTTCCAGTCTGTAGCAGCGGTATCCGAAAAGAAACCAGGACGGATCCGATTCTCTGTCGAGTAAAGGAAATGGTATTCACAGGGTTATTTCCACCTATCACAGACTCAGAAAATGTTCGAAAACCTTATCTCATGAGCAAGGGGGATCTATCACTCTGGAAGGACTGTCTAATGTGGGGACAGCAAGTTATGGTTCCACCAAACGTGAGACAACAAGTTTTGGAGGATTTACACACTGGACACCCAGGTGTAGTATAAATGAAGGCATTAGCACGTAGCTACATCTGGTGGCCAAATATCGACTCACAGATTGAGGAAAAATTCAAAATCTGCATGTCTTATCAACAAAATCAGCAGCGAATACGCTGGACCATTTAAAGGACGCATGTTCCTAGTAGTTGTCTACACACACTCAAAATGGCCAGAAGTTCTGGTGATGGATTCCACTACGTCAGTCAAAATGATCCAGGTCTTGATCGCAGATTGAGAACGCGATTGGACTTAATAAAGCCAAGTGTAAAACAGACCGTGGAGCAAGCACAAAAAGTTCAATGTTCGTACCATGCTCTCCATGCGAAAGACAGCGGCTTTTGGGTTGGTGATTCAGTGCTTGTCAGAGATTATAGACATGGGGGAAAGAAATGGAAAACTGGTACTGTCTCTTCCCAGACCAGTGTGCTGTGTCCTGTATGTGTTGTGTGCACTAAAAGGAGTGATTCCATGTCTCTGGTTCTTTATTTTACATTGTTTCGAAAGGCAAAGAATATAATAAATGTTAGTTGTGCATATTGATGCAGACATAACAGTTAGCATGTAGATAACACTGCTAAATCATGCTAACATACTGCCTTATGTAGCTTAGCACAAACAGGTTAGCTCACAGGTGGCTAAGCTAATGCCTTACAAGATGTAGATTACAGATGGTTGTCAGTATCAGCTGTGGTGTAAATGTTTATAATATATTCACCCCGTTTTGGAGAGCTTTGTGTTATGGTAGCTATTTGTTTTTTATGACACTCCTATCTACAATGTTATTTAGCACAAACACTTCAGCTTCCCATGCCTTAAATAGCCTACAGATGCGTTATGTAGCATCAGATGTTTGTGATATTAAGGTGTAAATTTAAATCGTAATGCAAAAAGTATAACATTGCAAAGGTTTGTGTTGTCTTTATGCACGGTCAATAGTTCTTGATGATTATTGACAGTATTTTTATTATCATCATGCTTATGTTTCTTTTTCCTCTTTTTATAAACAGTTGTGACCATGAAAATGATCCGCCACCTGTTTTATAGAAACCAAATGCAAACAAGCAGGCAAGATACAGATGGACCATCACTATGTCATGGAAAACACAGATTCTGCGATTCCTGCCTTCATGGGAACCTGGACTACAACTTGGTCTGGATTCGGGATGGATCTCTTGTATGTTTTTAAGCGGCTGGCCACATGATAAGGCTTCACGTGTGACTGCATACAACCTGCACATGGACTGACCTCAGATGCCAGGAATGTTTCCACTGCTGGTCACAGGGTCTGTGTGAATTGCGAATCAGTTTATGGTAAGCAGCAAAAAACACCATGGAAATGCCAAGTATGCGATGTTCACTTGTGTCTTGAGTTAAACCCTGAACTGCTTTTCAAGAGAGGCACAAAGATTTTACCTTTTTTACATTTTACCATTTTACATTTTACCCTGAATGTCTGTTTGCATGGTCATATTTACAGTATGCCAGAAATGTGCCTTCTGGGTATAAGATCATCTGTGTCCCCCTTCCCTCAATGCTGGACATTTACTTTGCACTAGGTGAAAGAGGTGACATTTATATGTTTATAAATAAGGTTACATTTACATGTTCATGTAAGAAAAATACACAAATGTCAGGACATGTCAGAACTACTTCAGGGCCCATAAACCTGCAGACCCCTAAATAAAGAGTGAGGGCCAAGCTCACTCATTTACACTCCTGTGGTGTGAAAGTAACTGTGAAAGTGTCCCTGAGGGGTTGGTCTCATGTTTTGTTTTTGTTATTATTTTTTTATCAAAACTCGTTTGCTGTTCATTGTTAATTTTGTACTAATTCTATTCTATATTTTACAAAGTTATTGGATAATCATCTTGTAAAACCTGAATTTTGTCTTGGTACTAGGGAGTTACTAACAGACCTGAAGCAAATGAAGCATTGTAATATTTGCATGTATTCTGACTTTTATACTATACCCACGTTTGATGAGGAACAGCCTTCCATCAAATGTTGGTATGCTGGGATGCATGGGCTGCATATGTTGTGTTTTGGTGCTGGTATGCTGGTGACCAACATCATAACGCTGTGATGCTGGTGCTGGCATGCTGGTCACCCTGCTTATGCTAGTCATTCCTATATTTTCTATTGTACAGTTAGGTTTTTCTCATTTTCTTATAATTTTCTATATCTTCCTTTAGTGTACATTTTGTATTTTGTATCATACAGATATTTTATATTTTATTTTATTCTTTTAGTTAAATTTACTTATATATATATTTCTCAAATTTACTTTTGTTTTAATATTTATTTCCTATATATATTCTTTCTTATTCTTTCTTATTCTTTCTTTTTGTTTGTTTTTTGTTTCTTTTTTGTTCTAAGGTCAGGGCAATTGCCTAACCATTTCTCTGCATACCGTACTATGTATAACTGTGTATGTGACAAATTAAATTTGAATTTGATTTGAATTTGATTTGATTTGATTTAGTGCTGGTGGAAAAAAACAACAGCATAGACCAGCATAGCTGGCGACCAGCTTGACCAGCAATTATAACATTACAGTATGTTGTGCTTTGGTGCTGGTATGCTGGGGACCATCATCATTAATGTGACCAGCATATCAGCACCAGCATCATGTCACTATAATGCTGGTCACCAACATACCAGCAAAATGTATGCTGGCCACCAGCATACCAGCACCAAAACACAACATATGCTGGTCACCAGCATACCAGCACCAATACACAACATATGCTGGTCACCAGCATACCAGCACCAAAACACAACATATGCTGGTCACCAGCATACTAGTATACCAGCACCAGCATGATATAACTGTAAGAGTGGCATTTTCAGTACTTTTACTTAAACACACCTGGCTTTTGAAGATTGTTCTCTGTGGCCACTTATTGTTCTGTTTATTCTCATACAGGGAAAAACGGGGAGCAGTGCCCATGAGGACTTGAAAATGTGCAATATGCAGGTATATGTCTGCCGTGAACCAGATGCAGTGGGCATCATCATTGAGGGAATCCCAGTGCTCACTGATCTAGGAAATCTTGCCAGGGCATCTTTCCTGCTTCTGGGGATGACAAATGCTCTGAACCTGCAGTATCCACAACAACTCTGCAAAACATTTGAGGTGTTCCGAAGACTTTTTGTGGGACTTGACACACTGCGCTCAAAGCCTTCCTCCCAATTCATGACACTCAACAAACTTTCCGAGTTAATTGTTCAAATGCCAGCCTCACACTAAATGGCAATCTTGTTGTGTTTTTTGTTGAGTTTTTCAGAATATTGTTGTGAATGTTTAATTGTGAATTGGCTGCGGTTCAGAGGTTCTGTTATATAAACCATTTTATAGTAAAATACTTACTAGGATATACTGTACTGTGCACTTACGGATTGAAGCTGAAGTCCGTTATTTCTTGTCAAATGCTGTGATCCTGCTAACCTGTGTTTTATTTTAAATTCAAATGTTGTGTGTTGAAGGTGTTCTTGTAAGGATTTATGTAAGTTTATGCTTTTTTTATGTTTCTTTGCTTCATCACCCTTGCTCGGTAGGCAGTTTAACTTAAAACAGTGTGGTATTCAAGCACAGACTTCTTCAGTTCCTGGATAAGTCTCGAGCTTCTGGGCACTTGATGTGCTGAAGTTAGTTTTGTTATATCAATTGCTGAGGTCAGAGGCCCTTTATTTTATTTTATTTCAATGTCAAATGTTTTATTGGAATATAGCACATATTTTGCTTCAAACATGTTCTTGTATTAGTTTATTATGTTTTAATACATATGAAAATGTACTGTACTGTGCACTAAAGTCAGTCCTTTAGTCTTATATGCTGCACTTAAAAGATGAGGTTAGAAGTTTCTGTAATTTTTAATGTTAAAATGTTTACAACATTAACATTAAAATTGATTACAGAAATTTTGTGCACCCGATTGTTTGTATATGGCAGCTGTTATAGAGTAATAAACATTGGAAATGAATACCTCTCTTTCCTTATTAATTATTTCAAGTGGATTGAAGAAATAATTTGTCTAAATTGACAGAGTAATAGAGTAAATTAATTAATTAAAATCAAAAAGTTTAATTTCTTATTTTAAATGTTATTTATTTTTACTCAGTATGGTTTGGTCAATAGGCTGCTCTTTGTCACAATGGTTAAACTGAAATACAGTAAAATAAATTTAGCATACGGTAAAATAAATAATACTGATTTTTACCAAATCAAAATAACAAGAAGTTAGCTAAACTTACAAAAATGTTGTCTTAATTTTTTTGAGTTGAATCTAAGTAACAGTTTTTACAGTGCACCTAAACCGTTGCTACTGTTGTTTACTTACAATATTTGTTAATTTAAAAATGTAATTTAAATGAGGTTTGGGCTCCAGGATGTTGAGCCTATTTTCTACGTAATCTAATCATTTCTTCTTCATAGTTGGATTTGATAATTAAATTATGAAATTATAATAATGAAATGAGATGCCATAAATCATGCTTTAAAATTAATCTAAAATTCATTTAAAATCCGTTTGTGTAAACCTGCGGCTCTCACTTTCACTTCACAAAAGGCAGCGTTTTGATCAAAAATCCATCAAACACAAATATATAGGCTATTCACTAGACAAACGATGGCTTGTCCAACACGACAGCATGCTCCGATGTGAGCCGATTTATTCAAGTCATAATATAACATATTTTTGCTGTGTAGTTTTTTTTTCTGTGCATACGAATTGCATTCAGTGAATGTTTCATGGTGCTCCAGTCCTCCACTACTAGAGAATAAGAATCACATTCATAATAAAACTATTAATTAAATAACAAATATATAATCAAATGAGCACTAAAAGCTAGACCAAATTTCTCATTCACTGCTGGAGTATACTGTAGACACATAGTTGTTGCAACGGGCTCATAGCCAGTATGTCTCATATAAAAGCAGCTTCTCACTTGTCCGGAAAACACTGTACACAGTGATGACCCTGGACAGCGGCCAGCAAGCTCAAAAAGGGGCGTGGCACTGCAAATCACTGACATCAGCCACAGTGAGTCACCTGCCATCCACCTGTTGGCAGCTCCCTATAAAAGGACCCCGATGGCGTATGCTGGTGAGTAGAATGACCCAAGTATATCACTTACGTTGTTTTCCTTCCTGCTGGGGTTTAAACCTGTGAGCTTCCAATCAGTAGACCAACATCCACATACCACACAACTACCTCTGCCCCTTTATATTGACAAATACGAGGTCAGTGGCATTATCAGCTGCAGCACAACCTTTACACATGGGCATGATTTTTTTAAATCATAGTATGTATTAACATTATTTACATACATGCTTCTAAAACTTGTGTAAAGCCTTCACAGAAGAGTTGAAGCTGTTATAGCTGCAAAGGGACAACATCATATTAAACCCTATGGATTAAGAAGTGGATGTTAGTCAAGTTTATACATGTGAAGGCAGGCTAGCGAATACTTTTGGCAATATAATATAATAAATAATGTGTGTGTATATGTACAGTATGTCAGTTGTTTTGGCCTATTCATTGACATAATTAAATTTAACTTAAATGTGATGCACCATAATCCTAGGTGTTTCTTTGCACTCATAGGGAGCATTAAGTGATTTTTACATGCATACTGTATATCAGACACTGTTTTGCCAAATAGAACAATTTGTCTAACAAATATCCTCTCTTTTATTAGGCTATTCAGAAAGATGAAGCTCAAGCAGAACTTGAGAGGTGCACGATGGCCCTGTTTGTCCTCGGGGATGTAGAGGATTGTCTTCAGCCACCACAGGAAATAGGGATTGTGACTTATTGAGTTTACATCAGTCGCACATGAATGTGCCATTTTGTTTGGCCTCATCTATGTGCTAAACTTGAGCTATCCTGGTGAACTCAAACACTCTTTTGTGGCCCTGCAGAAAATATTTATTCAATATTGACATTAAATTATAAAATTTTGGTCACTTTGTCAAACAATTGTCAGGTTTTCACATGGTTAGCAAATAGTTTTATACAGTTCTTAAGCTTAAGTTATTAAAAATGCATTGTGTTTTATTTATTTTATTTTTGTTTTCTGTCTTTAAATTGGAGAAATAATGTAATAGTACAAAAAAAATAAAAGGTAATGTATGGTTTCAAGGATGGTAATAAATGGTGGAGAACTTGTTTGTTTGTTGTCTTTAGTTATAAATGTAACTTAAAAAATCTATTTGATTAGTTTTATCTAAAGCAAAAAAATTTTAATGAGCGTAACCAAATATTTACTATTAACATTTTTTAATGCGTTTTTGGTTACATTCATATTAAGATTTAAGTTGCCAGAAAACAGAGAATTGAATTACAAAATACATGAATGAACTTTTTGGCTTAGAGGTAAGTACATTTTTTATTTCAGAAAAAGGACTATATATTGATTTTACATATAATTCATAAAATTAAGTTTGTACTTAATCATACTTTTAACTTGACAAAAATGAAAACGATTTCTTTACTACTATAATTTACTCCTATTACTTTATACTACATGAACACAATTTGTTTTTTTCAAGGTAAAAACTAACCTTAAATATAATGTTAATTTTTAGTTTTTTTCTGAAGTGATATAATCAAGTTGTTACAAAGTAGAAAAATAAGTTTTAATGGCCTAAGGCATTGTAATAACTTTTGTTTTGTTTTTTGCTTTCAAACTTAAAAAATCTATATTTATATTTAATTAAAATTAAACCTTAAATAATATGAAAAATATTTGATTTCAGAGAAAGTAAAAAAAAAAAAATAGCTGTAACAAATTTCAGCAATTTTTTTAAGTTGATCCAAAGTATCAATTTTTTTAGTGTGGAAATAATACTACTATAATATTTACAAATCTAGCGGGGCATGTAGCGCAACAACAAGCATCTGTCAGGCATGAGTTCCAAAGTTTTAATCACTTAAAATCAGTGGGAAATGAACCTATGGTTCTCCAACCCAAATATCTAAAGAACTGGCCTTTCCACCAGTACTTTTGTAGGGATTGTACTGATTTGCAAAACAAATGTTCTGTATAATTTCAAACAAATTCAAGGGCACTTTGACAAAAAGGTTGGTTGCGCATTTATATTTCAAACTAACATGCTGATTTGTTAAGTCAGAAAACTCATTATTAACATATTAACAAACAATGAGGTTCTGACGTAACAAATCAGCATGTTAGTTTGAAATATAAATGCGCAACCAACCTTTTTGTCAAAGTAAGTAAAGTATCTATCTATCTATCTATCTATCTATCTATCTATCTATCTATCTATCTATCTATAGATTTGTTAAGTCAGATAACTCATTATTAACATATATTATTAACATATATAAATTTATAGATAGATAGATAGATAGATAGACAGATATTAGGGCTGTCCATATTAATGAGTTGACTCATGATTAATCTAAAAAATATTAATTTTTTTTTATGCAAATGAATCATATAACCAAGATTGACCCTAATGGCTTGCCATAATTGCTGTGTGTGATAAAGGCATGTTTCTTACAGATAATAAGATGACTGAGGAAACATCACCCGATGTGCTGAATGGCAAGTTTACAAAAAGCTTCTAGACAGAGGTTTGGATAAACCAAAGTTGTGTGCTTGAGCTACCTTCAAAGGGAACTATTTTTATAATAAAACATTAAATGTAAGACATGGGAGTGGTGGCTCAGGTGACTAAAGCTCTAGGTTTTTCTGAGGATCCAGGTTTGAGCCCTTCAGTTAATGGGTTCCACACTCCATACTACCCAGTCACTGCATGCAGTTCCAGTCCCATTCAAGAGGTTATAATTTAAAATGCTAATCTGCTAAACTGCACAATCTGTTTCCTCTAACTAGTTTTTCCTGTGTATCTTCATTCCAACATTGCTCATAATACTTTTGCAATATAAGTAAATCTGAGTATTTTAAAATTGTGATTAATGACAATTATTTTATTAACTATTATTTATTTGCAAACAGTTATTAAGGGTGGGGGGAGAGAGAGAGCAACATTTATTTACTATGACAAAGCGCATACACGCTTATTACTTTTGAGAGTATTTGAAAAAGAGCACTTTTGTACTTTTTTGAGTAATACTTTTACCTAGAGTAGCTCTAGGTAAAATAGAGACTGTCGGACAGGAACTTTTTTATAAAAATGTAATGGTTATGCCACATTAATTAGCTTTTTCCCCCCTAGTACCTTTAGCTTTGTAAGCTTTTATTTTCTATTGAAGTTTGGAAGGTGTCACCAAATGGAAATCACCTATCATCTGCACACACCTGCTAATTTGCAGGTGATTGACATTCGTGACAAACACAAAGACAGTCTGTCTCAGTTTGGCTTAAGCAAACATTTACACACAGGTTAACAAAAAGTTAATGAATTAGGCTAGTTGTTTTACAAAGCTGTGTAAAATATATAAAGATATTACTGATCCCTATATACTTATGTAGTCACAGAAATGTATCAAAAATTAGCAAAGCAACTATTAACTATTAACGTGTGGATGGTTTGATGGCATTGGTGGCCTTTTCCCATGTTATAGTGAAAGAGGTATATGATGGACTTTGACAGTCCTACCAATAAATCTTAATTTAAATAGAGTCAGAGACATTCTTATGCAGAGTGACACGTTGATCCAAAATCCACAAACAATTTGAAAATGTGTACAGTTTTGCATTGTTATTAGCATTTAATTTGCAGATGTTTTGCCAACAACTGTGCAACAAAACAGTTTCTATTATATTTACTCTGGTGACACTGATTGCTGCTCCTCTACACTGCCTGGCCAAGAAAAGAAAAAGAAAAAACGCCATTTCTTAAGGATCTATTTTATTGGGCTGCATTCAAGTAAACAATTTAAAAGTACTGGAGTTGGGAAAAGAACGTTAACACATTATCAAAACCTGGAACGATAGTGCTCAACCCTCAACTTTTTGGAAGAAACATGGTTAGAAAAAATTATATTCACAGCCATAATAATAATAATAATAATAATAATAATAATAATATACTTAGCGTATGAGATTTAGAATTGTGATTTGTGAGTGAAACATAAAGGTTTGTTTTAGATGTTAAACCAACACAGGAAAACAGTGCTTCTATTTATATGCCAAGAAAATGTATTCAAATGGTCAAAATCTCCTAACATTGTAAGTTGTGTATTAATGTAACTCTGACATGTTTCTGGTCTTTATTATATTACATACCTTTTTACTTAAATAAATAAAATACTTTATATATCCTTTTGTAGATCCATCACTTTGAAATAATAACATTTAAGGTGCCTCAATTTTTTTTCTTTTGTTTTTGCCTTAGGGTAGATTTGACCTCACTGCTCAGAAATGCTGCCTCCTAGTTCACCGAGATGAGGCAGGGATAATTTTATAAATCAGACTTGATAATATACTTCATGTTGAATCTTGTTCAATTATTGCAAGGATTTTCTACATGACTTTTCCTAATGTGATGAAATTTGAGGTTGATGGGTCAGCATTTGGTTTTGTTTACATAATTGAGGTTCAAGTCAAAGGAAAGGTTAAAGTAACATGGAAATCAGTCTACGTCACACACATAGTAAGTGTTCCAGGATTAAAAGGGCAGTTGAAGGAAAGAGTGCTGTGGACACATCCTAGGCTACTGAAGAAACATCAGACTAGGTATTACAGGTAGGTTTTTAATGCTCATTGTTTACTGTTAAAATTGACAAAGGTAAATATTTGGGTGCTATATTCATTTAAAATTTGGTAATAAACTCATAATAAGCTGGTGATGCTGTGACAAAGGTAAAATATTATATTTTTTGTGATGTAATGATTAAGAATTGAAAAACGATTCATAAAGTTAAGAACTATTAAGTAATTTTACACACTGCATTGTTATTTCATGAAGTAAACATTTTATGCTTTAATTCAGAAAGAATACATGTTTTTCTGTTTTCCATTATAATCATAATTAAATTATATTGGTCATATGTACCTTGCAGCACAATGAAAATATTTTTTTGCATATCCTGGAAGCTGGGGTCAGAGCACAGCCTCAGCCAGGTTACAGCACCCCTGGAGCAGATAGGGTTAAGGGTCTTACTCAAGGGCTCAACAGTGCCAACAACTTGGCAGTGTTGGGACTTGAAACCCCAACTTTCTGATCAGTGACCCACAGCCTTAACTGATTGAGCCACCACTGCCCACAAATGTTTTAATTCATCCAAATGTATACATATTTACTTATAAATTTGCTTTGAATAAAGTTAAAGCAAATGTATAAGTAAATATGTCAAATGACCAGATTTTATATTGGAATTATATTGTACCTCTGAGTATAGTATCTTAATGTGGTTGAAAGCAAATTACTTGTACAATAACATAAGTAAGCTTTGTTAATGGGAAAAGAGTTTGCAAAAATAGTTAAAAGTTTAAAGCTAAAAATGTAATCAGTATTATTACTCAGCATTAATGTAATCAGTGATATTATTTCATGTTGACGTCCACCTCAAGTGTTATATTCGTTCAGAAGGTGCTAGATGCTGTGGCATAATCTGGCACAAAACTGCTCATACCTTTACTTATACTCAAAATTTTGGTTTCCTTCATGGTACAGGTTTAACTTCAAACATTATTGAAGTTTATGTCCAGAATTTTGTATGATGCTGTGACAAAGTCTGTCTAGTCAGGCTGACAGACAGACAGATTTTTTTTTTTTCTGAGACTGGTTTCAGGTCCTCCATTGTATGGAGTATAAAGAAACACTACAGTGCCAAAAGTATTCGCTTGCCTGGCTTCAAATGCATACAAACCTATAATGGTGAGCAGTCATGTTGGAACAGGAAGGGTCATCCTTAAACTGCTCCCACAAAGCTACATGGGGGCAAGAAATTTTCCAAAATGTCGTGGTATGCTAGAAGTAAGGGGACAAGCCCAGTGACTAAAAAAGAACCCCAGACCAGTTCTAACATGACTGTGCACCGGCGCACAATGCAAGGTCCATAAAGACATGATGAACGAGTTTGGTGAACTTGCCTGAAGGGTTCTGACCTCATCCCAGTAGAACACCTTTGAGATGAATTAGTGTGAAGACTGCGACCCAAGGCCTTCTCTTCCAACATCAGTGTCTGACCTCACAAATGTGCTTCTGGAAGAACAGTCAAAAGAGTTGCAGTTGTTATAGCTGCAAAGGGCCAACATCATATTAAAACATATGGATTATGAATTGGATGTTACTCTAGTTCATATGCATGTGAAGAGATGTAAGTGAATACTTTTGGCAATATATGTAGAGTATCATTGAAAGAGAGTGTTCTGAGCAATGTAAAATGTTTTTTTATATAGACTGCACAAGCATTTTTGTAAACTAAGCATTAATCAGCAATATTGTAAATAATATTTCATCAGAACAGATTGAAAATATTTTGGCGCATATTTGACGTAGACAAATAAGAAAAACATTTTTGACCATACATGTGCAGCTGCATATAGTATTGTAAGTTTAAGTAAAAATGTATAAAATATTAATTCTTGCACAGAATGCTTCATGCTGCATTTCTCAGCACCCTTTGCAACTCCATACCACATATTTACACTTTAAATCAAACAGGAAACTGCACTTGCGGCTGCGACCGACTCCATCACATGACAGACTATTTGACCTACTTAATAGATGCTGCAGATAAACAGGATTGGCAAAATGGATGGATAACGATGCCAGTGTTTGACTTTGTAGAATTTTGCAAAACCATATTCATGGATACCCAAACTCCCAACACAAATAGTCCATTCCCTCCTGAAGTGTTCTTGCTTCAATGTTAGTCTGAGGAATAGTTCATCCGAGTCACCAGCCTCAGAAATCGCAGGTTAACAGCAGCTCAGATCAGAGAGCAGGTCAATGCCACACAGAGTTCTAGCAGCAGACACGTCTCTAGAACAACTGTTAAGAGGAGACTGTGTGAATCAGGCCTTCATGCTAGAAGATCTGCTAGGAAACCACTGCTAAGGACAGGCAAAGAGCAGAAGAGACGCGTTTGGGCTAAAGAACACAAGAAAGAACACAAGAAAGAAAACTCGCTGAATGAGAAGGGGTGTCCAAACTTTTGCTCTGTACTGTATATTGTACCTCTGAAACTGATAAAGAATTCATGAATTCAGTTGTATTCTAAATCCTTTGCATGATTGAATATTTGTAGCTACACTGTAAAAAATAAAATCTTGACTTAACTCAAAATTTCAAGGCAACTTGCTGCACAGCTTTTTTGAGTTAACTCCACTTTTAACTCAAGTTGTTGACTTAACTCAAAAAAGTTGTGCAGCAAGTTGCCTTGAAATTTTGAGTTAAGTCAACTTGTTGTTGACTTAACTAAATTTACTGAGTAAGGTCTCCCAACTTATATTCTTTTGTTAAGTTAAAAGTGTTTTGATAGTTTATAAACTTGTCACATGTTTTGGATTCAAAATATGTGTTTAAATTTACTGAAGCAGTTTTTTTTTATTAACATGTAATACAATGTAATGAAAAAAGCTGTAACTGCATGCTTAAAAGTTTCTTCCAAATTTTATTTTAAACCAAAAGGAACACACTACAACCACATTCCTTGACTTTCAAATAAAAGTAAACTAAAAGAAACATGGCAACATGCCTTTTACATTCTAAATTTCACAAAACAAAGAGTACAAAATAATAATAATAATAATAATAATAATAATAATAATAATAATAATAACAATTTGAAGTCTGAAAACAGCTCACAAAAGCAAAGTCATAGCAGAAGTTAAGTCTTAAGGGATTGTACCCTTGCAGAGCAGCGAGTGCCCAATTCCATGAACACCTTCTCAATCACCTCAAAAGTTTACTTCAGATTTTTTGGTACTGACATCCAAGTCAAACAGGTCAAAGGCTAAACTGTTAAGCAACAGCAGATTGCAGATCTGGAGCATCTTGCAAGACCATCTCTTCCTCCAACACAAGAGTAAAGTTTATGACACTGGTCAAAGTCATAAGGGAGTCATCATATTCAATCACAATAGAAACTCCCACTTTCATCCCTCTGGTCTGTCCTTCATCAGGAGTACTGTCCTAATGTAATAAAGAGTAAGAAAAATAACTTTTCACATCCAGCTTTTCTATGTTGTTATATTTCTTTTTGTTCCATGAAAGTTTTGGATCCTACTAGATTAATGTAGACAAAATGTACAGAAAGAAACACCTCATAAATCCTTAAAATCAGTTGTCTCTGAGCTATACAAGTTTGAGATGATCAGATAAAGTAAAATAAGAGCAGGAGTTCAAATGAATAAGAATTAAAATATCTTAATAATGTCAACACAAACATAAACAGCCGTATTTTTGTCAAAGTGCCTGCAGAGAATCAATGCAACATCTATCACGGTGAGCCACAATATCTGAAGTCTGAAAAAAGAGCGCTAATGTTATGCATTGTCACTTTTGATAAACTTTCAGGTATCCATAACATTTAACATTAGGGAGACTCTAATTATGAGAGAAAGATTTTGAGACATGTAATACTGTTTGCATAGAAAAAAAGATGTTGAAGTTTTTGCTCAAGTGTCTCAGCATCAAATTTTTCTATGTCCGTTTCTCTCAATTTTACATGTGCACAAGGTGAAGTTCCAGCTTCAGATTCACTGTTCTGTTCTGTTCCATTCAAGATTATCTCTGATTCCTAATGCATTAATCTGAAATCTTTGATGGTGTTATTTTTATGTTTTCTTGTTCTATGGCTGCTAAAGCTTGAATCTACATTTCTGTAAGGGGAAAAATAAGATCTCACTATTTCTCACTATTTATGTTTTCCAAGAGAAGAACTGTGCTTCAGAGCAGATCTAACTGAACTCGCACAAGTATGTTCTTGAAGGTTACATTTATTTGATCAGAAATACAGGAATCAGTAAAAACAGGAATAATGTGAAATATTACAATTTAAAACAGCTCTTTTTCAATTGGAATGTATTTAAATTGTTTTATTTATTGCTGTGATGTAAAGCTGTATTTTCTGCATCATTACTCCAGTCTTCAGTGTCAAATGATCCTCAGAAATCACAATTTCTTTAATTCATTCATAATGATCAAGAAACATTTATTGAGTTTTGTGGAAACAATAACTTTCCCCCCCAGGACTGAATGACAATATTAGGCATTTTTATAGGCCAACATTCTTATATTAAAATTGGCAAAAAAGCTATAACTCTCTATACAAAAATATCAAGAATTTTTCCCATGATCAGATCCTCATATTGGAGGGATTTCTGAAGACCATGTGACACTAAATATTTAAGTAATGATGCAGAACATTCAGGTTAATGTCACAGCAATAAATTACAGTTTTACGTACAGTACATTCCAGTAGAAAACAGAAATTTTATTTCACGTTATTCCAGTTTTACTATATTAAATAAATATAGTATATTATATTGATCAAATAAATGTAGCATTGATTAACATAAAACTCTTTTAAAAACAAAAAAATAATACAGATCTCAGACTTTTGAAACTAGTCTGACCAATTATAGGTTTGCAAGGAAATATTAAATAGTTTTTGTACTTTTTCGTTATATTTAATAAAATGAGGGGGGGGGGGGGGTTGAATAGTCTTACATAAAAAAGTAAACTAGTAAGGTATAACAAGAATTATTTTTTGCCCTAACTTCATACTTCGTTCTTAAAACCATTAAAAATACTGCATGGTAAATGTTTATTTACATGAAATGGCAAAGTTTGAGGTCTTGTGATGAAGTCTGGAAACGTGTTTATCCAGGACTTTCTAGACTTGTCTTACTCTTCTCCAGTCTCTTTGGCTGTGGGTAATAAGCGGCTACAGTTAAGTTTGCAACAACTTATTTTATTAAACCAAATGGCAAGACAGAATACAAACTGCCCTCCTCATGTGCTTCTCTCACACCGTGTCACTCTCTAACCTGTCCCATGGGAAACCCCAGGCAGGTAACTTGTTAGTTCCTCTTAACATAAGCAACATAACCAATAAATCAAATATCACACATGCAGGGATACAGACAAAATAATAATGTGCTGTAAATAATAATTAAATAATATTCAATTCTAAATTTAATATTTTAACATAATTAAATATACTTCATAATATACAACACCTGTAATAAATAACAAAAAAATGTAGTAAACTTAAAATAATACAAAATATATTGATTGTAGTAACTCAGGTTACAGGATGACTTGCAGCTTTCTCACTGTCTCACGTTAAATAAACAACTGCACCAAGCTCTATGTACTTCACAAAGAGCACCATATAATAACGCTCATTCATGGTAAGATAATTTCTACAAAGGACTTCGATATAAATATGTGCACTTACCAAAGTTTAAAAGAAGTTGTCCGTTGTGAGGTTGAGAAACGGGATACTAATCCAGCTGATGTTCAAGATACCCGCTGCATCCAACACGCATGCGCCAAGTTCAGAAACGTATCAGCGCGCATGCGCCAAGTTCAGAAACGTAACAGCGCGCATGCGCCAACTTCCGAACCAACTTCTGTGCGTGTTAACTTGCATTAGAAAGTCTGTTCAGTAATTAAACCTTAGTTGAACCAGCGAGTTTTTAATGAACTTGTTTTCACTAGTTCACTCAGCTTTTTTAAGTCTTGTTGTCCAGATTACTAATAAATACTCATTATGCCAACATGTTGCTAGTTGGATTTTTTACAGTGTATAATGTTGTGGTACATTACATAAATACACATGTTTATATTACCTCCTTATTGAAATATAGAAAAGACATTACAGTTTTCTGACCATCAGAATACTGTAGCTTGACAGAGGATTAGATGATCAGACATTAGAGGAGCCACAGCCAAATTAACTCAAAGAAGAAAAATATCTAACTAATTATATAACTAACATTAATCACTCATTCTTAATGATTAACTTAAATGCGATATTAATGGTATAGAAAGTTAAGATAATAACAAATACAACTCATGAGACTTGTGATTATTTTCCTCTTAGTTACCTGTTCATCATGAAGCTGAATTTTATTCTTCTCATTTGTCTCACTGGTGAGTATTTGTCTCATTTAATGTTTGTTAATCTATTGTAAAGTTTATAAAGAGTAATTGATTTTATTAAACTGTATGGATTTTCCAACAGAAGTAATTAACCTCATCTAATGAGAAAAAGAAAAAAATAAATAAACAATATGTTTATATTACTGTGTTTATTATTTGCTGTAATGCTATGAGAACAGGATGATTTGATGAACAGGCAGGTAGAACAGATGTAGTTAATAAAAAGTACACATTTTGCCTGATGCAGTCCCCCAGGACACCAACACACCTGTCCACATGAGGTCACTACTGCCTGAGTTTTAGGCTGCTAAAGTGACTAATCCACAAATATCCCAATTATACTTTCTAGTCTACTTACAATTCACTTATGGTTGCTTAATTTGAACTTTTTCTATTTTCCAGTTGCCAGTTTTCCATTGTCTATTGCATAGTATAATGTAGTAAATTATACCATTTGTGTAAAATTTGTATTCAGAATTTAGTTGAACATCAATAAGGTTTTCATTTACTTTTATTCAATTCTGTATAAACAGGTTTGTTATATATAGTACAGACCAAAAGTTTGGACACCTTCTCATTCAGAGAGTTTGAATTGTATTATGGCAAGAAAATGCAGCTAAGTAAAGAAAAACGCGTGGCATTATTACTTTAAGAAATGAAGGTCAGTCAGTCCGAAAAATTGGAAAAACTTTGAAAGTGTCTCCAAGTGCAGTCACAAAAAGCATCAAGCGCTACAAAGAAACTGGCTCACATGCGGACCGGCCCAGGAAAGGAAGACCGAGAGTCGCCTCTGCTGCGGAGGATAAGTTCATCCGAGTCACCAGCCTCAGAAATCGCAGGTTAACAGCAGCTCAGATCAGAGAGCAGGTCAATGGCACACAGAGTTCTAGCAGCAGACACGTCTCTAGAACAACTGTTAAGAGGAGACTGTGTGAATCAGGCCTTCATGGTAGAAGATCTGCTAGGAAACCACTGCTAAGGACAGGCAACAAGCAGAAGAGACGCGTTTGGGCTAAAGAACACAAGAAAGCACACAAGAATGATAACTCGCTGAATGAGAAGGGGTGTACAAACTTTTACTCTGTACTGTATGTCATATGCCAAATGTCTTCAATATTAGGTTTGATGTATTTCTCTAGAACTCCTCCTGTAGACTGTGTGAATCAGGCCTTCATGGTAGAATATCTGCAGGAAACCACTGCTAAGGACAGGCAACAAGCAGAAGAGACGCGTTTGGGCTAAAGAACACAAGAAAGCACACAAGAATGATAACTCGCTGAATGAGAAGGGGTGTACAAACTTTTACTCTGTACTGTATGTCATATGCCAAATGTCTTCAATATTAGGTTTGATGTATGTATGTTTAATTTAATTGAATCACTAATTTAATATCTGTATTCAAATATTAACTAGCCACATTTATTGTTTTTAAAAATCATGAACAGGTCTGGTTCCAGTTGTCTTCCTGCAAAATGTTCATATATATGATCTGATCATGACAAAGGCGACATGGCCTGTTGCGCAGAATTACTGCAGGGCGATGCAGATTGACCTGGCAATAATTATAAATGCTACCGATTGGCCAAGATTGAATATTGAAGCAGCAAGCAAAAAACTACCAGCAGCAACACCTACTTGGGTCGGGTTGTGGAATGACATCAATAGCTGGCGCTGGTCCTTAGGCGATCTCCCACTGGTGAGTGTTGGTTATTCCCACTGGTGTGGTGGACAGCCTGATAATAACGGTGGACAGCAATCTTGTGGTATTATAGGTTCTGGTAATTGTTCTTGGGATGAAGTTTGTACAGGACAAAGACCCTTCATATGCTACAGTGGTGAGTCAGTTTTGGGTTAATGCTTGTTTTTTTCCCCTTATGGGTTGTATCTTAATATCATATTTTCAGGTTTTTCAGAGACAATAATTTGTTTCCTTTTTATCCTCAGCTAATTTCAGTGGCCCTGAAAAGTTCATCGGCATTTCTAGTCTTTGGCTCACATGGTTTCAAGCTCGAGTTTATTGCCGTACACATTACACAGACTTGGCCAGCTCTCTTAACAGCTCAGACAATGAGATTTTAGGGCTGATACAGTACACGCAAGGCTTTTCCTGGATTGGGCTATACAGAGACACTTGGAAATGGTCAGATGGGAGCAATGCAACAGACATCCCGTGGGCTCCTGGAAAACCTGATAACCGTAATGGCGATCAGAACTGTGCAGTGCTTAATAATGGACAGTTCATCGATTCATCCTGCACCGACTCAAATTATTTCTTCTGTTATTACAGTAGGTTTTTTTTTTTCTCAGCTATATCTATTTATATCAAGTCAGTAGGAAAAAATATACATACACACAAACGATAAATAAAGACTTTAAATAATAATTATAAACTGGTGACAAGATCATGGGCACACAAGGCTCATGTATGCCTTTGTTTTTACCCTAATTTTGTTTGTTGATAATTTATGTGCCGTGATTTTTTTTTGGACAAAGTTCACATTTCAACCTTCAAGGAGGAAAGTAGATAAAATTAGACAAAGTGAGTTTTATTTTAGTCCAGAGATTAACTAGATAAATAATGAATTTACACACTGTAACTAAACAGTCTATCATGTTACTGATTTGTAAGATTGCATATCCTTAGGAAAAAAATTATGGATCATGGAAAATTAAGATTCTTTTCATTTGATATTTTACAAAACAGACTGACTAAAAATGTGCTTTTCTTAAAACAAAAAGAAAAAAACTGTGTGTGTGTGTGTGTGTGTGTGTGTGTGTGTGTGTGTGTGTGTGTGTGTGTGTTCCACAGCTCCCCAAATAAAGAAACAGATAGTGAGACTGCAGGTGGAGTCTGATCTGAGTGTATTTGATCCTACTGTTCAGTCGTCCATTTTAGATCTGGTGAGTCACAGGACTTCTCTCAAGTTTTGTAGAATTTTGTGTGCTGTAAAAATTGTCTCCATTATAATTTCTTATTGCTCAACTACTTAAATTTATTTTATTCTTAAGACTTTTGTGTCTTTCTCTGTTTCATTTAATTCTTTTGGCTTAAGTAATTTAATCCTTATTCTGATTTTCAGATCAACAAGCAGTTGAAAGGAAATAGCATGTTGAAGAACACCACAGTGGCCTGGAGGATGCAGTCAGATGGAAACATCTTCTACAAGGAAAAAATTAATAACCTGTAAAGTACAAAAGCACCTTCATGACAAACATATAATGACAAATTATTTTACCTTAATGCTTTTATCAGGAGGGAAGACCGTAGGACAAGATTGACCAGAAGGAACAGAATAATTATGCTATTTTATTGCTTCGTAGTTAGATGACCACTTTGACTTAATATAAAAAATATATATATAAAAGGAAATTGGACACAGTAATTGGGAGGAAAAAAAGTGCGTCTGCTCAAATACGGGGTCAGTGTATCGTAGTAAAGATACTGTATTAAATAGAAAATGTTAGTATGTATATTTTTCAAAGTATGTGTACTAAAATCTATATATCTAAAATATACTTGTGTTGTATTGCTATTTTCTGTAATATTATCAATAAAAAGTTGGTGAAGGTTAATTAAATAAACTTATACACAAGCAATAAATGCAGTCAATATTATATAACATTGCTATGCAGTGAATATGTGCAATAACTACAGTAGAGCTAATGCTATGATGTGGAAAAGGAATATACGCAGGCATATACAGTAATGTCCATGAAGTGTGTGTACTGGTACTGTATATGTATATATACACATGTGTGTGTGTGTGTGTGTGTGTGTGTGTGTGTGTGTGTGTGTGTGTGTGTGTGTGTGTGTGTGATGCTGTGACGTTCCTTCAACTAAGCATTTTGCTTTCATTTCTGGCACAGGTTTAACTTTAGGCAAATACCGAAAGACTGGCAATGTGTCAATAAACTCTGTCCAGGCAGTTTTGCGTGATGATGTCACAATAAATAAGTAAATAAATAAATAAATAAATAAATAAATAAACAGTTTGACAGACATACAGACATGATTTTTTTCTGAGACTGGTTTCTGGTCCTCCAATGTATGAAAAGATAAACTAAAGACAATAAAGTTATCACTGAAAGTGTGAGTTCTAACCAATCTACAGACAAAACCTTTCTTTTATTTATACATAAAATGTCAGTTTTGCATGATGCTGTGACAAAATTTGCTAGACAGACATACAGAATTTTTTTTTTTTTACTGAGGATGGTTTATGGTCCTCCAATGTATAAAACAAAAAAATATTATTGAAAGAGCAAGTTCTGATCAATGTACAGATTATTTTATTTTTTATATTTAAAAAATAAATATAAAATCTTTCTTTTATTTATATACAGTAGATAGCCTTTGCCTTTAACATGTTTGTCTATAATTTTCTGCCTAATCTCCTGAGACAATTCTCTCCTTAGCTTTCTCTTTGACCATTCTCTAGAGCACAATCTGGGTGCCCAATGCTTGCATCTGAAAGCAACTTAATTAGAACTGATGGAGCCTTTTGGATGAAAGTTAAAAAATATAAGTAAATTGTTTTGCCACTGAACAGTACCTTTGTGATAACCAAAAGTCTTACATACCACTATTGATCAATAAGGCATAGAATTGTCTTGCACCAGAATACCCGATTGAACTGTTGGTATACTATGATCTATTAGGCCTACTTCTATCAAAAGGTTCAGTTTTTTTTTTCCTGAATAATGAAAACTACAGAAAAAGCTAGCTTTTTTTTTTTTTTTCATTCACTTTTTTCAACTTCTGATTAGTGTTCAGACCTCAAGTATAATCTTTGTGACAAGCAGTCGATTTAAATGAATATATCCAGGGGTCTCTTGCGCATGAAGAGTTATGGTGAACTGGTTTGTTTGAATGTTGCCTTTCCCACTCTAATGTGTTCACACAGATTTGTTGATGGTGAAATTTGTGGGTGCCGTCCTTCTCAGAATAAAATATTATTGCATTCTAATGTGTAATATTATACATTAAACAAACCAGATACACAACATTCCTCCAGGGGGTTAATGGAGGCCATCTAAAGTGAAGTAATACATGTGTGCAAAAATAAATTATATTAAAAACTTTATAAACAGTAATTCAATCAAGTTCCATTCCATTCGATTTCATCCTCCACCATCTGTTGGTTTTCTCCATCCAACTGATAGTCCACAAAGTTGTTCAGTTGTAAATACTTGCTTTAGCATGGCTTCACTTGCAAATATATAGCACATGGTGCATTCAAAAGTAACATGAACTTTGCCAATGAGAACACACAAGGATTTGGAAATGAATAAAGAATGCATTTTACCTGCTTGGAAGTGTTACTTATTTGAATATATGTGTTCTGCTATTTGCTGGAAAAGCAGTTCAGAACTATATACAATGAGCAGAGTTTTATACAGTCAACAAATTGATAACATAGTCCCACATGGTCCTGAGCCATCTAATCGCCCTCTAGATCCATGTTAAGTAAATGAAATGGTGACAACAGTATTAGACAAGGAAAAGGGTAACCTTGTGACGAAGTTCGGTGCAATGTTGGACCATGAGCGGTGTGGGTTTGGTAAGGGTCAGAGAAGGCCTGCTGAGGCTGTATTGATGTGCCTATACCTTAGACAAATGTCACATACTGCCACGAAGCTGGAGATGTCCTTCTTTAATGTTGGCCACCAAAAGAATTGCTGGACAAGACAGGGTTTGAGCAGGGTTCCATTCCAGGACCTAAGAGTGTAGAGTGAGGGGGATGAAAATGTGATTAAGAGGTACATTACTAGGCCCTGGTTCATGAGACAGGGCCTGCTTGACTTTGGTTTATATATCTAACTCTGATGCTGTGAGCAAGAGGGAAACCAGAGAATCTGGTTTGGAGTTCTTAGACCATGGATGATAGGAAAGGGTGTTTCTTTTTGCCCTCTGCACTTGCTGACTCATTCCTGTGCTGAACGAGACTCTGATCTAGATCTGGTTGGAGATCTCGTTGCATGGATGCCCCGTGTGGTCTGCCTGGATTCATGTGGTGGCTAGGGATGGTTTCCACGAAGACTGTCCTGTCCTCGACTGATGCTGACAGTTGTTCTCTGGGGACCTGTGACTTCAGTTGTTTGATAGCTCAGGACTGGAATTTTCTACAGTCTACTTGAGCCTCCAGGAACAAACAGGACTCTTTTTAATTTTAATCTCCTGTTATATTGAACTTCCAGCTGTGTAACACACATGTTGTTATATAATTCCTGTTATCGGTTATCACCCAAATGAGGATGGGTTCCCTGTTGTGTCTGGTTCCTCTCAAGGTTAATTCCTATTGCCATTTCAGTGAGTTTTTCCTTGCCACTGTCACCCTTGGCTTGCTCATTAGGGACAATCTCATTATTATCTAGACACATTTTTCTCACTCATACACACTATCATAAATCTTTTCATTTTGTGAAGTTGCTTTGAGACAATGCTATATAAATAAAATTGAGATGAGAATAGATGAGATGAGAATTGAAAAAAATTTGGCTGCATTGATAAGATTACGATCTGAGCCTGAGTCGATTAGTGCCTGCACCAGATGGGCCTGTTTTTTGTGGATGAGGAAGACAGGGAGTAGCCGACACTGTCTGGGAGTCCTGAGTGCTCCTAGCTGACCTAGAGAGCTCTACTCGACAGTTCTTGAGTAGAAACAACCTCAGCAGTGTTGTCGCTTCTCAGGGGAGGTGTGGGTTCTGCCCAGTTGCATAGGTTCCTTCTGTTCACATGTTCATGTTGAAGGGGGTCTCGGGGTGACTTTGAGTGGTGATGTTCTGGCTGATCTTCTAAGACAAAGACATGAATCCACTTGCCTGGCCAGTTCCATGAGCTCTTGGAGCAAGGAGGAGAGTTCTTAGGAGACTAATTCATCTACAAGCGCTTCTGGCAGATACTTAAATAAAATTGTCACTCAGTGCTCAATTGTTCCCACTGGAGAGATCTAGATTCTGGAACTCTATGGCATATTTGTAGGACAAGCGAGAACCTTGGCGAAGTTTCAATAGCTTGCATTCCGCCTCTCTGCCGTGACATGATCAAACACCCTCCTCATCTTCTTAGAAAAGTACTTAAAGTTTGAGCAGTAAGGGTCATGGGCATCCCAGAGTGCAGTGCTCCACTCTTGGGCCCCTCCAAAGAGGAGCATGATCACGTATGTTCATGGAGTATTGAATGGAATGTTCTAAGGTGAAGGTGAAGGTCTGCAGCTCAAAAATCAATGAACATTGAGAGAGGATCATTGTGCCTGGATCCCACTTATACCTGTAGGTGGGGGGGGGGGGGGGTGGTTCTCGTTGTACATTGGGCTTTCCACCTTGAACAAGAGGAGGTTGGAGCCAGGTTATGACATCAGCAAGGCCTTGTTTGGTACTAAGCAGCTCCTGCTGGTGTGCTCTGAGAAGAGCGCCTTGGCTCTCCAGCTGCAATCTCATGCGTTTAATCTCTGCCGGATTAATTTCTATGGCTAGATTATTCTGTCACAAGGTGACAAAAGTAGGATCCAAATCCACATGTAATTAAGTGAGGTAAAGGGGTTTTCAATTGTCTAAAATGACTGTGCAACTTCACTTTTAATGTCTGTGTTATGTGAGGATAAGCAACGAAGAGGTGTTTCTTCTACATGGTCCTGGATGTCCTGAACTACACTGTATACCCTAATGCTCAAAGTAATTAAACACATTGAGTACTGTTAACTTAAATAATTGCAATTAGGTCAAATTAATAGACCTTTTTAAGTATTCAGAACGTTTTGGTATTCATGAGTTTGTAGAAATGACACTTTTCAAGTTAGTTGAACAAATTTGATATTTTAAGTAATCGTAAGTACTTAAGTAACAGTAACTGTCACCTTAAAGTTAAACCAAGTTAAAATCTATAGAGCACTGGTGGCTTAGTGGTAGGTGTTTCGCCTGCCATGTGAAAGGCCTGGGTTTGATTCCTGGGCTGGACTGTCTGCTACAACTTATTTAATTTGCAAGTTCAACTAACTCAAAAATTTATAGTTCTGTTTACTTAAAATTGGAAACATCATTACTTAAAAATTTTGATGTAACTGATTACCTCAAATATTTTGAGTTTTGCCAACTTAATCGGGTTTAGAGTGTACTTCTTCCATAGACATAACAATTGACCAGTTGATCACTGGTCTGATAATGGATAGCAGGGATTGATCAGCATAATAATGTGTAAGACTGGAAGTCCAGTATAACAGGAGATTAAAATTAAAAGGAGTCCAGTTTGTTCCTGGAGGCTCAGGTAGACTGTAGGAAATTCCAGTCCTGAGCTATCGAACAACTGAAATCACAGGTCCCCAGAGAACAGCTGTCAGTCGAGGACAGGACAGTCTTCGTGGAAACCATCCCCAGCCACCACACAAATCCAGGCAGACCACACGGGGCATCCATGCGACGAGATCTCCAATCAGAAGCAGGACTCCAGGACGGGTTAGACGGGTCCAGAGGGCAGAAGGGTCTGGATAAACTGGTAACTCAGGAGCGACATGTATAGCTTGACAGAGAGACAGGGAGAGGGAAAGGAGAGAGGGAAAGAGAGAGAGAGAGAGGGGAGAGAGCGGAAGAGGAGAGAACATAAAATAGGAAGAGATGGCAGTTAGGTCTGTTCACAGTCAACATGTATAAGGTGAATGTATATTTAGTGCAAAGTGCAAGCAGGGATTCCGGCAGGACTAACTATAACAGCATAACTAAAAGGGAGGAGCCAGAAGGAAACACAGACATGAGGGGGAACTGAGATGTAAAGCAACCAATCACCTCACCATCAACAAACCTGAGTGATCAATGAGAGTGGGGAAGACAGCATCTAAACATACCAGTTCACCAGATACTCTACGTCCATGAGTCCCCCAGATCTGCTCCTTTACCTAAGGCTAATCTATTTACAAACATGCTGCGCTAAATAAACAGGTTTTTAGCCTAGACTTAAACACTGAGACTGTGTCTGAGTCCCCAACATTAACAGGAAGACTATTCCATAACGTTGGGGCTTTGTAAGAAAAAGCTCCGCCCCCTGCTGTAGTTTTAATAATACGTGGTACTGACAGGCAGCCTGCATTCTTTGATCGAAGTAGGCGTGGCGGATCGTAAGACACTAGCAGTTCACTCAAATACTGTGGCGCGAGACCATTTACTGCTTTAAATGTAAAAAGTAGTATCTTAAAATCGATGCGAAATTTCACAGGGAGCCAATGCAGTGTAGATAAGATAGGGGTGATGTGCTCATATCTTCTGGTTTTAGTGAGGACTCTCGCTGCTGCATTCTGTACTAACTGAAGCTTGTTTATATACCTAGTTGAACAACCAGACAGTAAGGCGTTACAATATGTCATGTCTTGGGGTTCAAGGCATAGATGCAGAGGTCCAGATTTTAACGGAAACAATGTTTTTATTAAAGAAAACAGGGAAAATCAAACAAACAAACACACTTTAATAATTAAAACAAACCAAAACACGTATAACGGTAACGGGAGACACAAACTAAACTTACTGACATTTATCTCGCTAAATCAACAGATGCTAGACGAATAACTGAACTAAAGCAAGCTATTTATAAAGAAACTAATAACTAACTCGGTTCAGGTGAGCGCCCACGTCACCTGACCGAGGTGAAAACTGGGAACTGAAGTCAACCACAAAAGGAACTACAAATATAAATCTCTGGGTGCTAGGTGCCCTCTAGGGGTTACCCCTGACACAATAGTCCAACCTAGAGGTGATAAAAGCATGAACTAGTTTTTTCTGCATCATTTAGTGACATTTAATGACAAACATTAATATGTTTCTTATCTTGGCAATATGTCTAAGGTGAAAGAAAGCTATCCTGGTAATATTATCTACATGTGCTTTAAACACAAGGCTGGAATCTATAATCACACCAAGGTCTTTTACTGTTGCATTTGATGGAACAGAAAGGTCATCTAAAGTTACAGTGTGATCAGAAAGCTTACTTCTAGCTGCTTGTGGTCCTATGACTAGAACTTCTGTCTTATCAGGATTAAGCAGAAGAAAATTCATTAACACCCAATCTCTTATATCCTGCACACACTGCTCAATTTTAGCAAACTGTTTTTTCTTATCTGGTTTTGCTGAGACATATAATTTGTGTCATCAGCATAACAATGAAAACTAATACCATGTTTACAAATTATGTTGCTCAGAAGAAGCATGTAAAAAGGGAAAAAAGCAGTGGGCCTAAAACTGAGCCCTGTGGAACACCAAACTCCACTTAAGAATATGAGGAATGATCACCATCTAAATCTACAAACTGATAAATATCAATATCAATATCAAACAGTTGTTTTTATGAAGGTGTACATGTTGTGAAGCACCTTATTATACAAGGCACCAAACACAAAGTGGGCTTTGAACAGTTCATCAAAGGCAGCAAGACCACATACTGACTTGTTAAGGATGATGTAGTATCCATGAATACTTCTTTTCTTTTTCCCAACAGCAAGCAGGTAGGGCTGGGTGCTCTCTTTAATTAAATCAAGATGTTCCTGTATGTTAGTCCCTGCCTAAAAATAAAACAAAACCAATCCTCAACAATGCTCCATTTGCTAGTTTCTACATTAGTTTTACAATGAATACAACTGAGTTGAAGTTGAAGCAGACAGGTCATACTGAGAATGTTAAATTTACATTTTTTGAATATCACAATGTGTTTTTCTGCTTGAGATGCCATCATTGCCTTTGATATCCAAATAACGTGGAAATTCAGTTAGCACATGTGCATCTGCTTGGGTCATGAATCATCCAGTGACGATATTGAAATGTTTCCCTTATCTTGACCTTTACTGACACCTCCTCTGAAGTATGAAGTGAAACAGCTTCCCAATACTGTCCTTTGGTCAGGATAACTTCTGTACTGGATGAAGTTTCTCTTTGTGCAAATGGGCCACTAATAAAAGACTGGGGGACACATTTACTGGTCTCTGATTGTGCACTGTTCCTCTAAATGTATTTAATTTTCCATGAGAATTACCCCTGCCTACTATTTATTTATTTATCTATTTATCTATTTATCTATTTATCTATTTATTTATTTATTTATTTATTTATTTATTTATGTAAAGTAAAACAAGACATCCATCTACCACATAATTATTTGACTAATTAAATTAATTTACTTACATATCCAAGCTTTGCATATTGATCCCTCAGATATGGAAACTGGGCAATTATTCCTTGAGCATACAGTTCTCTCACTTGTTTGGGTGGAGTAATATTATTTACTATATATATTTATTTTTTGTCATATTATAGAGAAAAATCAATCAATGAACAATCAATTATGAATAGAAGCATATATTCTTTGTCAAACAGTGGTCCCATATATTTTGACTGAGGATTTCACCTGACTTTTTTCATCTGAAATAATTAAATTACCATGAATTTAAAAAATAATCTTTTAGTCAGTCAGTGTATTGAGTTTCACAGGCGTTTGCTACAGAAGAACAAATGTCACATCAAATTTTGTCCTGATGCCTTTTCAGAAGTGCTCATTAACCAAAAATTTAGATCTTACAAAAAGATTTTTTATTATTATTATTACATCCAAGAGCTTTCTAATCCCCTATAAACAAAAACGCAACTACAACTTTAAAACCCATGTCTTGCATGACCCATGTAATGTAGTATAACCCTTGTGATAATATTCTATGTGTCTATAGTGGTTCAACCTAAACTTCATGAACCTTTAAATCCTTAGTGTGTGTAAAAGCAGACTATTAATATCGTTATTTTTTCCACACACAAATTACTTTTCTTGCTCTTTAAGAACCACTATAGTCACAGGGATTAAAAAATACATTTTAAATACATTTTACTAACATTCTTGGTCTATGATCTTACTCTGTGGAATGACACAGCGTGAAATAATTAATGAATGAATTATCATTTTCACTGAATTAACCTTTTAATGATCTGACACTCAAATAATCTTGTAAAAATCATGTCCTTTAACAAATTTTGCTTTGTGCTAGGAAATCATGACCACTGAAATAAAGAATACTTAAAATACAAGTTACCTGTGCTTTTCAGTCATATCTGCAGGAAGAATATTGACCATCTTTCTCCTGTGGCTGTCAGATAAGCATTTGGTTTTATTGTACTCTTTGATGATTCCATCCCCACCAGGTTTAGTCTACAGAATTTTTTTTGACCATCTGCGAAGTTACAAAGCACAATGAACAACCCAAACAACTCAACAACCCAAACATTCTGTGAACATGATTGTATAGTCCCATTGTGATCACATGAATTGGGTGAACTTGACTTAACTTTTGAACTTTAGTTTTATGCATTAACACAAATGACTGTGTGAAATTGTCAGAAAACAAGGTACTTTCTTCAAAAAGTAAAAAAAAAAAAAAATGAAAAAATAAGTGATTAAATTCTAAATTCTTACTGAATAAGATCCAAGGCACAGACACTGCTTCATCTTCAGCTCTCCTCCTCCTCTTGTAGGGCTGTCGTCACTTAAAATAATAGTGTCACCAGATTCATTGCTTGATATCTCAATTGAGCTTTCTTCACTTGGCACTGCAGGAACATGGGTCAAATCTGTGGACCAAGAATAAAAAAATTTTTTTTTTTAAATAAAATAAGTAAATTTTAGCTAAGTTTCCTGTTTAAGTTTAGTGGTTCACTACAATTTAATACTGAAAAAGTTCTGGAGCATGATTTAGCTGTCTTGGCTGAAAATAAGTATAAAAATATGTCAGTGCCATTCTATTAAATTGACATTCAGTCATTTAGCGACTTTCAAATGAGAACAACAGAAGCAACAACATCAATAGAAGTGCTTTATTTATGCAATAAACTCTCGTCTGTCCCAGCTAAGTGTTTTTTTTTTTTTGTTGTTGTTGTTGTTGTTTTGTTTGAAAATGTACACCAATGTTTTTTAAGGCATGTCAAATATTTCAATGTCTTATTCAACTATGACCTTTGCAGGGACAATAAAAATAAATGAATAAATAAACAATGAATGAAAACTGTCGACCCGGGTACTGATATATTATTTACAAAATTAAATACCAGCACTGTAAACCCACTTAAGTTGGCAAAACTCTAAATATTTGAGGTAATCAGTTACATAATGATGTTTCCAATTTGAAGTAACCAGAACTAACCATTGAACTTGCAAATCAAATAAATTGTTGCAGACAATCCAGCCCAGGAATCAAACCCCGACCTTTCACATGGCAGGCGAAACACCCACCACTGAGCCACCGGAGCTCTATTGATTTAAAGTTGGTAGAACTTTAAGGTGACAGTTACTGTTACTTAAGTACTTACGATTACTTAAAATATCAAATTTGTTCAGCTAACTTGAAAAGTGTCATTTCTACAAACTCATAAATACCAAAAAGTTCTGAATACGCAAAAGGGTCTATTAATTTGACCTAATTGCAATTATTTAAGTTAACAGCACTCAATGTGTTTAATTATTTTAAGCATCAGGGTTTACAGTGTGTTTGCGATAGCAATGTTATCTCAATTACATTTCCTAAAAAATATGTTTACACATTTACATTTGTGCGTGGGTGTGATCTTAGACCTGGACGCGGTGGTGAAAAGTTTTATATTAAGTCACACTTAACAATAGGATTGGATGCGCCTATGTCAACAAGGATCGGCAAGACATGATTTCTTGCCAGTCATTCGGTGCATCTCGAGCTATTTAATTTTCTGTAAAGTCATGTTGTTATCATTAGCTGTTGTACTAATCCCTTTAAGTGGCTTAGGTCCAGCACTCATGCAAAAGACACTAGACACACATGCTTACATAAACAAATAACGGAAACGCAGTGCAGCTCAACCTTTATACAAAGTAATTAACAAAATAAGTTTTATGTTTCACTTCCCAACCATATTTAGCGTGCAAATACATTTTAATACAAAGTTTAATTAAGACACAAAGTGATACTTTGATGCTCCTGGACATTTGCGAAGCATAAACAACAACATGTCATTTGCCTATGCTCAACTACATACATTTTAATGCTATACATTACCATTTGAAGAATCTGGAAATATTATCTGCAAAACACCCAAATTCAGATGTCTCAGAATGTCCTCTATGTCGCGTCTATTTCAGTGCCGGACTCATCGTAAAGCCTGGCCCCGGACCTACTAGAGACATCGATACTGAACTTCATAAAGGCTTGAAATGAACCAAAATAAGATTAAATTTAGTGGCTATGGAAACACCACGGACATTATCAACTTATTACTTATTTATTATATAATTACAAATGAAATTACCTTCATCCAGAAAATCTGAAAGTTTCAAATTGCTGTGAGAAACTTTCACATACTTCTGTTCACTTCTGAACTTAATTTTAATAAGCATCTTCACTCCTAAGAAAGTATGTAGTGAGTACTTAAAAACATATATTTTTTTATTTAAGTGTAGAAAGAGGGTGGCACGGTGGTGTAGTGTAGCACTGTCGCCTCGTATCTCCAGGGTCCGGGTTCGATTCCCAGCCAGGTTCGATTCCCGTCTCTGTGTGCATGGAGTTTGCATGTTCTCCCTGTGCTTGGTGGGTTTCCTCCGGGTTCTCCGGTTTCCTCCCACAGTCCAAAGACATGTAGGTTAGGCTAATTGGCGTTCCCAAATTGCCCGTAGTGTGTGAGTGTATGTGTGTGCCCTGCAATGGATTGGCACACTGTTCAGGGTGTAGCCCGCCTTGTGCCCTGAGCCTTCTGGGATAGGCTCCAGGCCCCCCACAACCCTGAATACAGGATAAAGCAGTATAGAAGATAAGTGAGTGTAGAAAGAGCTCACCTTGCAGCTGGCATGTGGATAAAATGGTGTTTTCATTTTTATGATGGATAAAAGAGAAGAGGATCATTTGGCGGGGTTTTTGCACTTCAAGTATAAAAATATAAATACACCACATAACACCCTTGCAAATACACTACAAAAGAACATTTATTAACACTGTTGGTTATTAATTTGATTCTTTTAGAATGAATAATACTGTTTTTTTACACTGCTTATTTTACTGTGTAGCATTACATAATAAACACAATTTACTTTAATTGCATTTAGATAATGATTATTAATAAACCCAGTTTCTAATATGAATATATTTTTTATATATTTTATTCCTCCCCAAGCCTCTCTCTAATCACAATATGTTACAACAAATTCTAACCACATATGAAAAACAGACCACCTTGTTTCACATTTTTATTGCTTCAAGGCATATTTTCAGAATAACAACCTCAGCCAAAAAAAAAAATGCTAGAGACAAAGACCAAAAAACACATTATCCAGTGCTAGAGAGAAAAAAAAAAACATTCTATCCTTGCTAGAGACAAAAAAAAAATACAATCCAGTGCTAGAGAACAGAAAAAAACAAACAAAAAACACACAATCCAGTGCAAGGGATAAGAAAAAATATATACATACAGGTTAGTCTTAGCGATAAAGGAAGAAGAAAAAAAACATAAAGAACTAAAGAAAAGAGAACTAGCCATTGCTAGAGATAAGTTGATTGAGGTAGACAGATAAAACAGGTAAACCTGCTAATAACACTGCTTACATTAAATTAACATTCAAAGCCATAAGGCTCAGTGGTGTCTTTGCGCAATTAAACTTTTCCTCCGCATGAATAATTGTGAGGAGAACAGCAGTATAGAAGGAACATTCTGCAGCAAACTTAAAATTACTAAAACAACCAATAACTAAATTCAACTTTTATATGTTGTAATTCAAAAAGTTCAAAAATTTCTTTACCTCATACTCCAGTACATCTATCCTGAATGACAGCTACGCTAATTCTTTTCACCTCTCTTTATTTTTCCACCCATCCCGAGGCATTTGGAGATTGTTCCAGCTTCAGTAGACTGAGGCCAACAAGGATCCTGAGGCATCCAGAGAAGGACCTGCTCCAGCTGGATTCTTCTTCATGTTGGTTTGGATCTACACATGCTGCTCCTGAGCTCCCAGTGATCCAGAGCCCCTCTGCCCTCTGCACCTGCTGACTCATCCCTGTGCTGAACTGGACTTTGTGTTAATTTAAATAACTTCTGTTATATCGAACTTTCAGCTGCATAACACACATGATATCAACCAGATGAGAACGGGTTCCCTGTTGAGTCTGGTTCCTCTCAAGGTTTCTTCCTATTGCCATTTCTCTAATTCCATCAGGATTTTCTAAAACAATTCAAATGTGCACTTGAGTTCCATACTTCTTGAATCAGACTCAACATTGAACCCATCCTCATTTGGGTGATAGCGGAAAGCAGGGATTGTTCTGCAGTCACACTGTGTGTTATGAGGCTGTGTAACTTGAGATGTGTTAAAGTTAATGTGGAGTCCAGTTCATTATTGGAGGCTCAGGTAGACTGTAGGAAACTCCAGTCCTGAACTATCGAGCAACTGCAGTCACGAGTCCTCAGAGAACAGCTGTCAGCATCAGCCAAGGCCAGGACTGTCTTCATGGAAAAGTGGAACCGTCCCCAGTCACCACATGCATCCCAGACAGACCACAGGGGGCATCCATGTGACGAAATCACCAACCAGCAGCGAGACACCAGGACGAGTCAGACATGTCCAGAGGACAGAGGGGGTCTGGATAACTGGCAGCTCAGGAGCGACATGTATACTTTGACCGAGAGACAGAGAGAGTTGAAGAGAGAGAGGGAGGGAGAGAGAGAGAGAGGAGATAGCTTAAGAGAAAAAATAACAGTTAGGTATGGTTACAGTCACACAATGTATAAGGTGAATGTATATTTAGTGCAGAGTCCAAGCAGGGACTCCGGCAGGACTAACTATAACAGCATAACTAAAATGGAGAGCCAGAAGGAAACACAGACATGAGGGGGAACTGAGATGTAAAGCCACCAATCACCTCACCATCAACAAACCTGAGTGATCATGAGAGTGGGGAAGACAGCATCTAAACATACCAGTTCACCAGATACTCTACGTCCATGAGTCCCCCAGATCTGCTCCTTTACCTAAGGCTAATCTATTTACAGTAGGTAGTCAATGGGAATGCCTATTACTGTCGTGCTCACCGCCACGGCAAAATGACATCAGTCGTATTTTAAAGTCATTTGTTAAATGACTTCCAGGTGGCGCAAAGTTTTCATTCTTCTCACTTTTTAAATATAATTCGACCTTAAGTCATAACAATATGTTGAATCAAAGAAAAACTACAGTCATGGTATCTAAGTCCTTTATACAACAAGCATGAACAATCAGAACCAGAGCTAATGACATTTACTGTGTAATAATGAGTTTAAAAAACAAAAAAAAATATTGGTTATATGTTGTTCAAGCAGACGATCAAGTAAAAATTCTAGGTTATTTTGGGCATTTTAAACACATTGTTGGGTTGCTCATGTTGTGCCGAATGAGATGTAGTGGGTCATTTACAAAATGAATACTTGGTTCAGTTATTTTGACCCAACAACTGGTTTATTCTTTATTCTTTGGTTTCTCGAAATGGCAGCCGGCAAAATTTTGAAATATTCCTGTTGTGTCACATATTGTGTAGTTTTAAGAGTTGTTTAGGCGAGAATGCATGTGTGTACAGCTAAAAATCTCCATTGGTTATTAAAGATAGCGTCTATTTAAAAAATCGCCCCAACATTTTCGTAGATTTGAGCTTCAGGAGATCCCCTGACACTTTTCTCTCATATACGTGACCAATCTAGCCTCATCTTGGAAAGAATTCGTGAAAACTACCTCTCTGTAGTGGTTAAATCAGAGGATGTATTTTATTTGGGGTATTTCCAACAGGCAATCTTTGGTATAATATGTTTATAGTATAATATATTGTGGCTGGGTGACGCATCCTGTACTCTGCATTCCAGACACTTTGATCGAGGCTGCTGATTGTTTTCTTGTCTTTGAACTACACAAAACAGTGTCTTCCCAACTGGGAGTTTCTTCAGCATACTGTATATCAGATTGATGGACATGAGTTATTTTCAGTCCACATTTAATCAATAATATTTATACAATTATATTGTTCTTGTTCTTAATGTTATTTAAACGTAAATGAAATAGTAATAGTTAAAATAGCAAATAAATAGTTGAATGGTTTAAATAGTTTACGTAAATAGTAAGTTTAAATAAATATTAAGATGGGGAATGTTTGATGTCATGTGGGCATTATAAGAATGGTATTGAAAACTTAAATAAGAAGTGGCAGCTGGCACGCCTGAAAATAGATGCAGGGTTATTTTTATAGTCTAAATAAAAAATGCTTTATTAATTGTGAGCTATTTGTTAGGGACCTCCACTAGAGGGCACTGCTGTCTTGTCTGTTTTTTGTAGTTTTGTTGGCCGGCTCAATTTCCCTTTTGTTTGGTTTTTGTTTCTTTATGTTTGGTTTATGTTTTGTAACCTTGGTTTTCATGAGGGCTCTCATTAGTTTTCCTTATATTCTGTGTGTAGATGGATTCATGGAGCTGCCTTGTTCAGTGTTTAGTTAGACAGTGTCTCCTCCTGTGTAAGTACTGTTCTGTGTATCCCCAGTGTGGGCCTTCTTGTCTAGTTCTTTGTCTGTGGTGTCCCTTGTCTGTTTAGGTTTATGTAGCCACATGAGGGCTTAGCTGCTAGCAGGGTTAGCCGCTAGTAGGCCTTGACTGCTAGTAGGGTTAGCCTCCAGTAGGCTAGCCCCTAGTAGGATTGACTGCTAGTGGTTCTGGTCGCTAGTAGGTTAGCTGCTAGTTTGGAATAGCCTCATGTGTGCCCTGCTTCTTGTGTTCTGGTCCCCTCATAGGTCAGTACTAACCCGGTTAGCCACTAACTCTCTTAGATACTAACCTGGTTAGGTCATCATTCCCTTCATCCATATTCCATGTAGCTACTAACCTAAATAACCACTAACCCATCCGGTCTCCGTGCCCCGTCTCTAGTCCTGTCTCTAGTCTGTGTTCTGTCCCATGTCTTGTCTCTAGTTCCCCTATGTATCTTTAGTTAGCTCCAGCTCCATGTTGCCATATTCCAGCTCCTGATTTCCTTGTCAGCTTCTAGTCCCTGTGTCTGTTCTTAGTCCCTGTGTCAGCGCTCAGTTCCTTGTTCCAGTTCCCTGCGTCAGCGCTCAGTTCCTTGTTCCAGTTCCCTGCGTCAGCGCTCAGTTCCTTGTTCCAGTTCCCTGTGTCAGCGCTCAGCTCCTTGTATTAGCTCCTTTCCATTTCAATAATGTTTGCCCTGAGCCCTAGTTTTAGTTTGTTGTTTTGGTTCGTTTGTTTCAATGTTGGAGTTTGTCTGTTAAATAAAGACTCTTTGTGTTGAAAAACCCCTCTGCCTTCATGCCTGCCCTACAGGCCCACGGCAACTACATCAGCCGGTCTGGCCTGTCGCAACAGCCAGACCTTGACACTTTTGTCTACTTACAATATTTGTTAAATTAATTAAAATTAGGTTTGGGCTTAGGGAGTTGACCCGGCATCGTAATTCTCCTCTTAAATTTCCTACCTTGTCTAATCAGCGCTCAAACACGCACTTAAAGTTTTCCAGAACGCAGAGGAATTTTGTTGTACCAAGTAGTTTTTATGCAGTATAATCAAGACCTCTTATTCCTATTTATCCTGCACTGTAAAAAAAAGTCCTAATTTTACAGAAAATAACTTTAAAATTTTATTGTACTTTTCCTTTTTTTTAAACTACATACAAACCTCTAAAATTAGACATTATTTGTAAATTATTAAGTCGACAGTTTTTTTAAGGATTATTTTAATACTGAAAAAAAATATGAAGAAATTTTAAAACAGTCAAAATATCATTTTATTTTTACTGTATTTTTTGTTTTTGTAAATTACATACAACTTTATGCAAAATTACAATAATACATTGTAATTAAATATGAAACTCATTAGATAAAGGTTAATGTCCATACTAAAAGCGTAATGTTTTTCTTTGTAATTTTGAGGTAAATCATATTAATTTTATAATACTTATAATGACATTCAAGTTTTAGATGCAAATTTAGCATTTTCTCATGACACTTTAAAAGATTATCCACAGGAAGTGGCACAGGTAAGGCAGCAGAAGTCCCACACTTACATGTAGGCTATAGTATCTGCTTTATGCCTTCAAAAAATGTGAAGAGAATGTAGGAGACTGATACTCAGTGCAGCACCCATGCACACGTTGTAAACGCCACAAATGTTTTTTTTTTTTGTTTGTTTTGATGACATTTGTTCTGAACTACAACCATGGCAATCTAGCCATCAGCTTTCTTAATGCAGGCCTGAATATTCTGACTGAAGGTAATATATTTGCTCTGTAGTTGTTTTAAAGCAGCGCTTTAAGTTACGTTTTGATATTTTGCTTGTATGAGGGGAACTATGGTGTTATTTTTGGACCAAAAACGTTAGCGAAAACTCCGCGAGCTCTCCGCGAGCTCTCCGCGTTAACTCACAGCCAATCAGAAGTTGGAGGCGGAAACATTCTAATCTTGTTTCTGATTGGCGGATGTATTCTAATTACCGCTGCATTATTGGCGCATTTAAACAAGCGCGCGAGTGAGGGCGGGACCTGACGCGAAATAGCTTAGGTGTCAGACACAGATGCAACGTGATATGAACCACGTTCATCAGAAACAGGCGTCCTTCAAATGTTTAGCTCGCGGAGAGGTCTGCAGCCGGTAAACGGTTTGTGTGTAAATTCAGAAGAGTGAAGACACGTTGGTGAGCTACAGGTGAGGAGGAAAGCAGTCTGACAGAGGAGAAGATTCTGAAATGTCATCGTGTCTCAGTGGGAGAAAAAATACCTGCAAGCTCAAGAGACAATGAGGGTAAGAGATGTTTTATTGTCAGTTTAATTCTTATTGTTGTTGCTGTAAACGAAGGTCATTTATTACTCATTTATCAATACTGCCATGTTATTAACCACTCAATAACAGAATACATTGACACGTCTGGCTCTAATTCCATAGAGATCAATATGTTGAAAACTTTTCTGTATATGTATGTAGCTGCCTGCTTCGGTGTGATATGTACATTAACATTTTCCAGATCTGATTACTGCCAGTGATAATGAAGCTTGCTTACATTTTTAGATCAAACCTTTACCATGGGGAAGAGGATCCAGTATAGAGACAAGTCCATCACTAGTAAGTATGGAGTGCAACATAAGACTACTTTGAATCTTTTCATGGTGATTTAAAAGTTAACTACTTCAACCTTGGATAATTTTTCACTGTGTAGAGATTCTGTATTATTTCACTTATAACTTTTAAGAGCCTGTCAGTGCTGAAAATAATATATAATGATACTGGACTGATTACGATTATGTTCTCTCAAACAACAAAAAGACACAACTCGGCCCCAGTTGAACAGTTCTGGAGTTTCCCTTTAACATATCTAGTATTAAATATGATTGAGTATTTTGTTAATCTGTTTCTCAGGGAAAAGAAAAAAAGATTAACTTTTTCTTTTGAATCTAAGATCCTAATGTGTGCTTTTCTTCTCTCTTCCAATTCACCCAAATGCACCCAGGATCCAGTTGTTTACTGCCTGTTTGGAAGAGGATCTTTCTTGGATACACTGGACTGAACATTTTGCTATTTTGGTATGTTTTAGATTTGACTTGCACTAACGCATTAGGATTCTGAACTAAAAGGTGAAGTTATTTGTACACATACATTATATAAGAACTATAGAGTAAAAAAGGGACCACATTGTACTTTATTTGTAATACATTTTCCAATCCAACTTGAATTGGAACATTGGGAATCTTGTTTGAAGTTGTTCATTTCTTCATAGGTTTTTAGTCAAGGAT